>JADOBS010303780.1:0-24878 GCA_015708375.1 Cydonia oblonga | reverse complement strand
GCAAGTTACTACCATGCTGGATGATTGCTCATCTATTAAGAACTGTTTTTTTACTCCAGTTGTACATGGAATCTATTCAAGATTTGCTTGCACCAGAAAAGATTAATATTCCTATTCACGAGGACCCCAAGACTGGTGAGGTGTCACTTCCTGGTGCTTCAGTAGTAAGAATTAAAGACCTTGATCACTTTTTACAACTGCTACAAATTGGTGAGGCAAATCGTCATGCAGCTAACACGAGGCTGAATACAGAATCTTCACGCAGTCATGCAATTCTTATGGTGGGTCTGTTGTATGATTTTGAATTTATCAATTCATGTTTGTTTCCAAATTTTAGATATTGGTTCTCTGAATAACGATGATCTGAATCTTCTATGCTTATAGGTTTTTGTTCGTAGATCTGTGCAAGAAAATGGTGCAGATGAGATCGCTTCTCAAGAAAAAGCCTCTAGAGCTGATTTATCTGTTAGGCATGGTGCACCTATAGTTCGAAAAAGCAAGTTGCTGATTGTCGATCTTGCAGGATCTGAAAGAATAGATAAATCTGGTTTGTCAACGATACTGTACACCTGAAGTGGTACTTAAGCTTTTGTTTCCATCACTTGTTATTCTTATTCCTGACATTATTTTTCTCATGTCGCAGGCAGTGAGGGTCACTCGCTCGAGGAGGCGAAATTTATAAATCTTTCACTTACTTCCCTTGGAAAATGTATAAATGCATTGGCGGAAAACAGTCCACATATCCCTATCAGAGATTCTAAGCTTACAAGGTTGCTTCGTGATTCATTTGGAGGTTGTCCCAGTATATTTACTTTCTGCTCCGTATCTTGATATTGCACAGATTTTATTGGATTGCTCTTCTTACATCTGTACTGCTATTTGCTATGTATTTGGGCCATAGCCAATGCTCTATATCTTGAATGCATTTTGTGTCGAGTGTGACAACAATAATTTGATATATTGTTCATATTTTTTATCCTATTTATACACATGTATGTAAAGAATGAAAAATGTGAAAAGGCCTAATGCATACATATGAATACCTGCTTTCATTTATTTCTGCTGCATTTCTTTTCCTAATTTTTCTAAAAGGAAATTCGATGTATTTCTATGAAACAGGCTCTGCGAGGACCTCACTGATAGTAACGATTGGGCCGTCAGCACGACACTATGCAGAGACAACTAGCACGATAATGTTTGGACAAAGGGTGAGCTATTTCTTTTCCTAATTTCTCATTTATTATATTGGTATTTTAAAATCTTTCATACAAACCACCTGTTATTTATTTTGCAGGCAATGAGAATAGTAAACATGGTAAAACTTAAAGAAGAATTTGATTATGAGAGTCTATGTCGGAAGCTTGAGAATCAAGTAGACCATCTTACTGCACAATTTGAAAGGCAACAAAAGTTGTTGGACAGTAACAAATTGGAATTGGAAAGACAGCTGAAAGGGTGTCAAGATTCTTTTGCTGAGGCCAAGAACAATCTAAGCACAAAGTCTCAGGTAGTTGTCTTGTCGAGAAGCCATTTGTAATTTGGTTGATGAAATGCTGGTCATAATATTGAGGGTTGTATTCAACTCACATACAGCCTATTTTTATGAGGGGTATACTACGCTTTTTCCTTCTAATTTCTGCATGTATGCAGTTATTGGAGAAAGAAAATGCTCGTTTGGAGCTGGATCTGAAAGATCTTTTAGATGAGCTGAACCAACGCAGTGATCTGATGCATGATAAGGTTGCACAGCTCGAAGCGAGTTTAGAACATGGAGAGGTACTTCTTTTTTGAAGACTCAGTGAAAGAATGTTGCCTTTTTATTTTCATTTCATTTTGGTGAATTTTCATTTAGTCATCTTCTTGTCGTGCCTATTGTTATGAGGGTTGGTCTGTCATTCCCTCCATCTAATACTTCTTTTTTACATGCAGTTTCTGGAGAAGGAAAATACTCGTTTGGAGTTGGATCTGAAAGATCTTTCAGATAAACTGAACCATGAGAAAGAACACAGTAACCTGATGCATGATAAAGTTGCAAAACTTGAAGCAAGTTTAGAACATGGCAAGGTATTTCCTTTTTTGAGATCCAGTGCGCCAGCATTGATACTGTAACGGCTGTATTGCCAGTTGCCACAGCTCCATTGCCTTGCAATTTTGTTTCATTTTAATGACTATTCGTCTAGTTGGTTTCAATCTGGCTGAGGCTATACAGGTTATTAATGTCGGTATCACCATTCTAGTGGCTAGTGCATCGACTTAGAATTTTAGAATAACAGTACACCAAAATGTAGGCTAGTAAATCAGTTATAGCAGGAGTTATACGCGCGCACACACACACTCAAACATATGTAAACACATTACTGTTCTCATAATCAAATATCATGTCCTTTATGAACATGGCATTTATAGTGTTGTTTTGCCTGTTAGTAGCAACACCAGCTTGAAAATTCTATGTATCAGAAAATATTAGCTGATACCACTCAGATGTATGAAGAGAAAATAGCAAAGTTGATTAAGGAGCTAGATGATGAGCGTGCTCGTGCTGAAAGCACAGAGAAACAGTTAGATGAAACAACGAAGCTTCTGACTGACGGCCAAAAGACTATTCAGGTAAGCTCATTATGCATTTAAACCAGGACCTTCTTTTGTCACCTGTAATTCTAACAGTTATCTGCAATACCCTTGGCATGCTTTTTTATTTAAATATTCTCTCTTCTTCCTAATCATGGCCACCTTTTTATTTGAAAATTTTAAACTTCAACCTTTTATTTATAGTCTTTTCTTTTCAGTTCTAAATAATGGAAGCTAATGTTTTAGTACAAGTTATTGCAACGTGAGTACCAACCGTAATCTTTCTTCATTTTTGTAGCAACATCAGATGGAAAATTCTGCATATCAATCAGCACTTGCAGACACTACTCAGATGTATGAGAAAAAAATAGCTGAGTTAGCTGAGTTAATGGACCAATTGGAAAATGAGCATGCCCGTTTTGAAGATCTAGAAGAGCAGTTGGATGTGGAGAAGAAACGACGTAACCGTCAAAACTCAATGCAGGTTAAATTTATTCCTAAAACTTACTAAATGAGCTCATTGTGATGTTTCATGGGCGTGGAAGAGTCCAGTGTTCTTCTATTATCATGTATCTGTGATATTCTTTGTTTATTTTTTCTTTTAACATTTATATAGACAAAAAAATTGATCCCTAAGTTCTTCGTAGTAATATATCACTTCATTTTGAGCTGGGAAAAGTTTCTATGCAGCTACTATCTGCCTTTATTCCTCCTGTTGTGATAATTAATAATTCTCTAAATGTGGTGAAACGATTGTTCGTATTCAAGTCTCCTTTGCACACATTTTTCATACAGTAAGTTGTATTTTGTTTTAAAATCCAGGGGAAGAAAGAGATTGATGAACTTAGAGTGCAGTTAGAAGAAATGAATCGGCTACATGAACAAACTCTAAACAAATATTGGTCCTTGAAATCAGAATATACTGATCTCTCAGAAGAGAAGGTACATTGACATATAAAATGCGACAAGTGTGGTTCAATATTCTATTTGCACAAAATGTAGACTAATATATATTACGGTTGTGGTCATGCAATTGCTCCTACAATTGCCATGAGTTTAGTAGTCTGTTAAGTGTGATTTACTAAATAGTTTGCGATATTTTATATCATTGGGACTATTAAGGCAAGACTCAAGGAAGAACTTCAAGATGCGAAGCAAAGACTTTTAATTGAAGAGAAGCAGAGGAAGTCTGTAGAGAATGAGCTAATCAAATTAAAGAAGGCTGCACTGGAGAAAGAAGATGAGTTTGAGGTGAGTTGCTTATGCCTTTTAAAAAATATCAGTTCAACAAATATAATGTCTTACAGTGGAAAATTCTCCAGGACAAGAAGTCGTATATGAAGGAAAATATACATAAAGGGTCTTCTGCGTTTGGGAATCCAATGGGATTACACAATTCGAATCCATCAAGGGATTCAATTTCTGGTCAGAGGGCCACCATTGCAAAAATATGCGAAGAAGGCAAGATTTATTATATATTAAAGCCTCATAATGTTTTGAGAACTATCTATCTTTCCCTTTTCTAATTTCACTTCATGATATATCTTGGCTGACAATTCACTTCATAAATTCAGTTGGGCTTCAAAAGATCTTACAACTGCTGACATCCGAAGACATAGATGTTCAAACCCATGCTGTGAAGGTGGTTGCCAACCTTGCAGCTGAAGGTATGCACTTTCCTGTGTCGTCTATTTATATTAGTGGATAAATGCTTACTTTTCATCCCCGTTCCAAGGAGGTGATGCTACTACTGTGCTAAAGATGGACGTAATATTAGTAATTACATTGACATCAGAAAATCAGTCTAATGAAAGAAAGAAAAATTTATTTTAAAACTGATGTATGCCACTTCGATTTTCACATAAAGTGATATTCTATGGCATATGTTGTGTATACAATTAGAATGAGGATTTAGTTGTGTATACAATTGTACCAATTAAGATTTTCTTTTATTTCAGATACTAATCAGGCAAAGATTGTTGAGGAAGGCGGTTTAGATGCTTTGCTTGCGCTGTTGCGATCTTCACAAAATACAACTATCCTTAGAGTTGCTTCTGGGGCCATTGCCAATTTGGCAATGAATGGTATTTCTGATTCCGTTTTCATCTTTCCTGTGCATTTTAGATAGTAAAGATACAATCCTTCACTGCCTTCCCTTGGTCATCTTTTTCACGTATAGACCTTGCTTTAAAAACCATGTTTAGACTACGTTGGTTGTGGTAAATGCAAACCAATCTGATTATTAAGCGCATACCATCAAAGATGCTGATTTTATGAACATGTAACCACATATATTTTTGACAACCATAAAACTTAATGTATTTCCTGTTATCTTGGGTCTAAGGGTCTTTTAGTAAGTCGTCGAAAATGACTCCAAGTTCTGGGGAAAGCAAGACCCTAGGCAGTAAAAGGTCAGGGCGGGGGTGGGGAAAGAACTTGGTAGCTTCATGTTGAATATTTGATCATTCTCTTAATTTTATTTACTTATCCCCTCTTCTTTCGATTCTTGTCTCTCTTTCAACTCTTCTCAGAGGTAAATCAAGGCCTAATTATGAGCAGAGGTGGAGCTCAACTACTCGCAGAGACAGCAAGCAACACAAATGATCCACAAACTCTTAGAATGGTTGCTGGCGCACTCGCTAATTTATGTGGAAATGGTAAGCACTGGATGGTTTAGAGTTATTTTGTTTGAGTTTTAGGTTCATTCCTTTGCTGCATAGATTGTGTACTCAACGTGTCCGCATATCCCAATATTTTTTACGTCTAAACGGATGGAGCTGCATCTTGTTGAGGGTTATTAGCATGAGAGGTCATGCATAGTTTTTGTTAATTACAGAAAGATTACATACAATGCTGAAGGAAGATGGAGGAATTAAGGCACTCTTGGGAATGGCAAGGTCGGGGAGTAGTGAAGTCATCGCACAGGTTGCTAGAGGACTGGCTAACTTTGCAAAATGTGAATCGCGCGGCGCTATTCAAGGTTGGTCGAAGCAGTCCTTTTTGTGGCTGTGTACATGTATCATGCTGCATTGTATTCAATATTAAGCTCTACATTTGCAGGACATAGAAAAGGCCGTTCACTTTTGATGGACGATGGCGCCCTTACCTGGTTGATCATCAACTCCAACACGACGTCAACTTCAACCCAACGCCACATCGAGCTTGCTCTCTGCCATTTAGCGCAAAACGGTAAGCTCCGTCTGGGTTGGCCATTTTTGACTGAGAATTTTACATGTTTCACGTTAATCGGACAACTAATAGCGAATACGTTCCGCAAGTTTTTGAGAGTATTATGATATGCTTTAGTCATTAGTCATGCATAGATTTTGTGGAAACTTAGATGCTTAGGATGACCTGGACAGTAATTTTATCTGTTGTTGGTGCAGAGGACAATGCGAGGGATTTCATATCCAGCGGAGGGCTGCAAGAGATTATTCGAATATCGGCTGAATCCAGTCGGGACGATATCCGAAACTTAGCGAAGAAGGCGTTGAGAGTGAATCCAAAATTTTACAATCAGATGCATGGTGAATAGTGAAATGTACAACATCTCATTGTTTTGTAGCTTCTGTTGTTTGAGTTGTAGCTTTCATCAACTGAAACGCGAATGAAGTATCCTACTTTTGCGTAGTATATGCATGTTTCGAGAAATCACAAAGGGGCAAATGTTATCATAGCTAGCCAAATAGCATCCGGGAGAAATTGCTCGAGATAGAAAATCCCGAATCTGAGGTCTCGTGTTCAAATCACCCTCCTTGAATATCGCTTGAATAAAAAGAATAACTTAAAACTGACACTCGGAGATACTCTGTTTCATATAACGATCGTTTCTGGGCAAAAATTAGTAAATGAAAGCGGAATTGCCCAGACTCGAAACCAAATTTGGGTCACAACCTCCCAGAGCATAACCCGGAATCATTCTCCGAGTTGAAACAACTGAAATCATTCACCGAACATGAGCCGAAATAAACTAAACGATGAAACGGGCAGAGCTGAAGTCCCGTCCTCGCCCTCGGATAACCGGACGCTTTTGAGAATCAATACAAACGATTTACTATTATTAACGACCACAAAAATTTACATCGGCTTTCATTTCTTCCCAACCAACACTAAGCATTAAGGTGTCACACACTGCAAACGAAAATACAAAAAAAATGATACTACACATGAACAAATTATGAGAACAAAACGAAAAATGGAACCCTCGTCGTCATTATACAGTTCGGCAAAAAAAATTTGGCACAACATGGTGTGCCATGTTGGCCGGCAACTTACACAAAATTCGATCTTGTATCTGCTTTTCGCTGCATCCGCCGTTTTGAGAATGACCAACACTTCATGTAGATGCTACCACCTTTTCCACAGCACAGAACTCTTAATCTTGAAAAGATAGAATAAATCTGAAAAAGGCTAACGGGATAAAATCTGTGATACGCGATCTAGAGCATCGGCAGGAATCTCCCTTCCTGGAACCTGGACCTTTAGAAGATTTGCATACCTGTGAGAGAAATGCAACGTGTTATCCAGCAGCTATACAAGTTAGTACGACCATGATATGTATAGGTAAGAGAGATCTGTTGACTAACTCTGTAGTCGTAAACAAGTGCTCGTGCTCTGTGATGAAAGCTAGCAAGGCCTGCAAACAAACAGGTGAAAAGTATTGATCACCATGGGAAAACCAAAATATAGAGCAAAACAAACAATGCAATACCAATGACTTGCCTCAAATGGCATGTTTATGAGTTCATAGTAAGTTCGGACATGATCCAGTCGTTGTTGTACACCTTCACTGTTAATTGATGGGATAGCAGCCAGGGCCTGCAGTGCCAACAATAATTATTAAATGTGGTGATGTTTGTAACTTCAAGATCGGACCCAAAAAGCCTTGTCACAGTAATATTTGGAGTGTTCGAATAAGGGCTTAACACAGAACAAGATATATCAAATAGATATAGCAATTAAGAAATGAATTAAGCAATTCAGATATGGATTAGAAAATGACTTACCTGTTCCAGCGCAATTGTATTCCGACATATCTGCTGAACGCCAAAAAGGTTGATTGATTTCATATCAGCCAAAGCCTGTTAAGATTTCATTATCTCACATCAGCATTCAGCAGTGAACAGATGGAAAAGATTTTTGGTCTGACGGAATAGATAAAATGCACATTATAAAGAAGCCTTCTCTCATGCGGTTCTTTGGATTTCAATCACTAAATGGATAAAATGGGTGATGGTGAATACTATATATGAATTCCTGAGCCCTGATTTCAATGATGGTGCAACAAAAAGCAAAGAAGCTAGTGTAAGGCAATGGAATATTTTCTTGGCACAATTCCTTATGCTTGCAATGGTGGATGAATCAAGAAGTTCAGAGAAGATAATAAAATACAGCAAAAATTGTTAAGAAAATGAAGCATTTTTTACATTTCCAATGCATGTATTCATGATGTTTTAGATGGGATGACTTAACAAGCACCAATTTAATAGCTGAATCACTTGAACCAGACGTTTGCATGAGATTCTGAATAAGGGACTATAAATATATATATGCATATATGAATGCAAATATCTGAAATTACAAACTGGAACGCTGGCAGATGGATAACATGAACACTCTAACATAAGATTCAGAGACTTAATAAAAAGTACAAACCTTGATGGATGCATTTGCAGCGATGCTACAAATCCCACCAAATATATAGTTTTGCTTCGTTCCCGCAATGAAAGGTGCCATTTCCTCATCCCTGCGTGTTATCTATGGGCAAAGAAACCCAAATATTATGTAAGAAGAGAATGTGGCACTCAGAATTTACTGATTCATAAAAAAAATTAATATTTTTTAATTAAAATAAATATCCTTTAAGAAAAAAGTGGTGTAGTACAATTCATGTTTAGTATCTCTCTCCACATCAAGAGAAAAAAGTATAATTTATCCAAAGTCTCCCATCTGCTTACGCTGGAGATGAATATACTGACCTGTGCAGTAAGTGAAATAATGAAGTCATCTGGTTCTTCTGCATCCTGGTCTTCCATGTATTCCCTATTTGTCATTTCCTGTTTAAATTAAACCACGATTTTCAGTCTGCCGATGCTATGTTTATTACAGGACAATTCTAACAGGTATCACTCTCAGGCGAGACTTTGCAAACTAAACATCACATACCTGCATATGGAAAATCGTCTCCAATTGCATCTCAACACGTAAAACCTTGAGGCAGTCAATTGCCAATTTTCTATACTCATCTGCAAATGATGCCAGATCCCTAGAAGCATCACTAGTTGTTCGTTGATGACGGTTCTTACCACTCTCTTCTACTTGATTTGGAGATCTGAAGGTTGTCTGCCCAAGCCTATATAATGAACAAAAGTTGTGCTCGTTCATCTATCATGGATAAACGTGTAACAAATGTAGGAAGTCAAACTGAATAAAAGCATAAAAAAATTCCATGTTTAAGGTTGAAACTGGACATGTACAAGTTAAAAACAAAGATCAGAAAAATAAGGGGGTTGTAGAAACTTTTGAAAATAAATAACAAACTTCACACACAAGGGAGTAAAGGGAAAAACTTTTGAAAACTGATTCTTTGCATCCATGAAAGCAACACAATTTTCTGGGGATACATTGCATTTTCTTCGAGGAAAGGAGCATCAAACAGTTTCATTAGCATCCACGAAATGCATGATTGTTTTCATGATAACTTGTTACATAAGAGAACTCGTTGCCACATTAGTCTCGGATAAGACAACTCATTGCTATATGGAGGAAAGCATAGGGATTAAAAATAGGATCTTGCTGCTTTTTAAATAAATTAACAAGTTTCTTGTTGTCCGCTATGTGATCACTTACATACCCCACTGACGTAATAAAAGAAAATCCAAAACAAATTCTAGACTACAACCGGATGAGAACTTGCCTTTCAATAGACTCTGCAACATACTCCAATGAATCACTAAGGGAAGCCAGCAATATTAGTTTGTTATCATCACGAATTAGATTATCCTGTGAGAGGCAGAGTTGAAAAAGAAAGTCAATCCATCCATAATCTAAAAATTCAATGAATTAATCAATTACTTCGTCAGCAAGGCCTCACTGCTACAAGATCTGAAGAGAAGTTAGTCTTTAACATCTTTCACTGATAAAATAGAAACAATAAATGATAACAATAAGATTTTTATCATTTAAGTAGAAAGAACTTTTAACATCAGACTGGCAACTGAAATACCTGCTTAATAGGCCGCAAATTCAATAATAAGTCGCTTAATTGTAATTCAACCTCAAGACTTTCAGAATCTGAAGCATGGGTTTCGAAGTTTGACTGACCAAAGGAATTTGGTAAACATGTACTTGCTGGATCAAGACGCATCAACTGCTCGATATCATGTCTTCCAATGAGCATATAGCTCTGTTTCTCCAGAACTGCCTGAAGAATACCAAAAGTTGGATTAAACTATAAAATCAATTATCATGGCGCGTGCCACCTACATTTCAGGGTACTGATTAGAATTCAAGAACCTATAAATGACAAAATGTGAAAATCACTCTATCACATTGTTGACATTTATATTTGTTTACAGTTGGCATCTCAAGTCTTACAATATAGCAACTACTGCAGTAATTAAATCTATGTTTTAATGTATGGTTGCCATCAATCCTGTAACTGTATGGCCATTGCATATTGTAAAAATAATGTCAATATAGTGTTTGCCCGCTAAACTCTACATCTGTTTCTGAAAGGAAAGGAGATGACACTTTGCTATAGCAGCTTGAAACAACCAATTCCAGAAGAAAAATAAATATTCAAAACATTAACATAAAGCAAAACAAGTAGACTCAAAATATATCATATCTACAAATAATATTGCTGCGCTAAGGTAATAGGAGAGTGAGAAGGGAAACATTCTTGCCTCCATGTATGCGGTCCGGCATCGTTCATAGGTTCGCTCAAGGAAAGTTTGCACATACTTCACAAGGTCAACGGCAAATTTAGGCATAGCTTGTGCCCAACCAAGCACCTAGAGAAAATAATTTCAAACGAGATTATTCGTCCATATATTTAAAATAACTTGAGCACAATGTTAAAAAAGAATCATCCGCAGTGGAGCAGAGAGACTACTGCAATTCTATAAATGAAATTCTCTTAAGGATAAGTTCAAACTTGCCTCTTTTGCTAAAAAATCTATTGCCAACAGTCCCTGTAAGACAGGTCGACCCTTCTCAATTGAAGGAGTATAAGATGCAGCAGCATGTGCTCTGGGCCGGAATGCAGCTGGACCTATAAGAATTAAAAGGCTTCCCAAAATCAGATTTTTTTAGTGCAAATGATGCAACTCTTCTGTTATGTACGAGAAAACTTTTGTTCAATGCTCCAGATGAGTGAGGCAGTAATAGTGGAATTCCTTATTGTTTACAGAAATGGTGTCCGAGCATGTACCTGTGAATATGTTTTAATTTTTAAATGTCCATTTTATTAGGGTTGCATTGAAAATTCCCGAGAAAATGAAAGTCTTCTGCTTTTCATGGTCATTTCGTACTGAAAAGTCAATGCCATAGAAACTCAATATAAAATATAATCTGCATGTCTACAGGATTCAAACAGTAATTATACAAAGTGCACAAGCCTCCAACCTCTTACTTGGGTAAGATTACTTAAAGATGTATAGCTTACACCTAAGTATCATTAAATATAAGTATCTACATTTTTTTTCAAGAGCATATTTTATTAGGTTTTAGGACACATATGAGTGAAATCATTTAATCGACATAGTTTCATGCCATGCAAGAAAATAAAAAGAATAAACAAGATCACTGTGGAATAATTAGTTATAGAACTTGCTTGATATAGCTTGCTGTACGCCTTTTCTGTACTCCACAAACATCGTGGGGAGAAAATGGTCCTTCACAAAGTTCTCCACAAAAGCCATCAATCCATCGTTACTGCAGATTCAGAAGTTAATATTACAATTTTTTTCCAAAAAAGTAATGGAAACAAAGAAGAGGAAATGTAATAACCAAATTCATGATAACAATAACAAAAAATATGAAGATAACAAAGAAGCTGAACCGAACTCATCTGTGGATCAATAAGCAAACAGATCACAGGACCAGTAGTTCACTAACCCTAAAGCATAACCAACTTCAAACAGCAAAAGTCCCAATTTTGGAGGATTACTATATTTGAACCTATATGTGTGGGGTTAGTAAGACTACAACCTATGCCTGAGACATTCGAAACTTCAAACCCATATTCCTCCTCGTAGCCCCTACAATAGTTAAGTCCATATCATTGTGACTAAGCAGGAAAAGATTTCGCCACCCATTCCCTCGTGTGTTTGACCATATTTGATGGTTGTCATACTTCTGCCTATCCAAAGTAAAATACCGAAACTCATGCATCAATATGGACATATGAAAGGTGACGGCAAAAAGTGATACATTTTTTCCTTTTTTTGATAGAGACAACATATATACAAATGACTATTCAGAACTATAAGCAATCAATATCTAGTTGGCAATGGCACAACTGAATTGGATATCTTCTGGTGGACAGATAAGCAATGCATACATGACAGTTACTGGACAGATGCGACCTTTACCTTCCTCTTAAAATATAATTAGACAGATAAAAGAGATTGAGTAGGTTCGAAACTTCAAATATATCAAGAAAGACGACTTGGCATTGACTTTAGAGAATATTGCCAACATATCTATATATATTTAAAGCCAGAAGGCAAAAATGGTGAATCATTCATAATTCCAAAATTACCGCTCCTTAATCAAGATTTTAAAATAAAACAATTTAGTTTTAATAAAATTCTAAACAGAACAAAACTACCAACTAGGCAGGTCGGTAGTTTTTCTTTCTTTATTTCTTTAATTTTTTTATATAAAAAAAAATTTAAACAAAAAAAAGAATAAAAATTACAGGTAAAGAATAAGATGTAAAATAGAAAATTGCCACACGCTGGGAGCCTGTGGCAAGACGCTAGTGTGTGTGTGTGTGTGTGTGTATAGATAAAGGGAGAAGGAAAAAAGGGTGAAGCTTCCATAATACCCAAATTGCCCTTCTCCCATTAGGAATAAAAAAACAACATTATGTGACGGTGAATGATTACGTTCATTATTTTTCAAAATATATTAATAAAAACAATAATATCTAGAATAAGTAAAATTAAAAAAAAATGTAAAACAATAAAAAAGAGCCAATTGCCACACACATAGGCATGTGGCTACGCTTGTGGCAAGAGGCTAGTATTTATATAACTCATCAACAAGAGTAATTACAGAAATAGGATCACAAGTTCAGATTAAAGTTCAACAGTATTTTCTTCCCTCAGAATATTTCCTTCCCATGCCAAGTAAAATTTGATTAAGCAATAAAAAGGAAACAAAGTGAAAGGAAACTAACAAATAGCATGCCCCATTGCTGTTAAACATAAAGTGATATGCACAATTACTAAACGAAAAGAGTAATATGATTTTGAGGCTTACCCTAACTGGGAATACTTTTTCGGAAGCATTGATGCAACCTTATCTGTAAACTGAAGAGCACATAAAGTCAGAAAAGGTCAAAAGACAAACCAGTGTGTACAGATCATAAAGCTCATGTTTAAAGACATGATTAAGAACAATCGTAAAACCTGAATAACAGGCCGGTATACAGATGCTGCAAGATATATGCCTTGCTCAGGCAAGATAGCGGCAGACCCATAACCTTCTTGTGAAACGTTTGGACCTTTCCTACTCCAGCCTTGACGAATGAGATCAACCCCTGGAGAATGGAAGATGCAGACCACCGTAACATGTTACTAACAAATAGAAATGCCAGACGCAACATGTTGAAAGGTGAAGAAACTTTGAATCTAGAAGAATTTAGAAATATAACTTATGAAAGCAACAGCCTATTGAGAAAGTTTTTAAACTAGAAAAGCACCCTTAAGAAGTATGTAATTTATTCAGTAGATGGAACAAAACACTCCAACTTGAAGATTGGTTGTGACATCAAACGTCATAAAGCAATGGTTTTGAAAAACCGACGACTTACATACAATGGAGCATTTCAATTATACAAGAAAGGTGATAGTGATCTAAGGTCTCTCTATGAAATTCTAGAAGGGATGAATGTTGTATTTTCCCAGCCCATGTGAGTTGTCCTAAGTCTATTAGGAATTATAGTCTCAAGAGGATTAAATTGTTTTCCCAAATGGAGTGGTTTCCCCAATTGGAGTTCGTTTCTCAACTGGAGAAGGATTCATAACTATATTCCAATTAGGATTAGTATTCCTTATTGACGACAACCTTTATTATGTCTATATAAAGGGGCTATTGCACTAGTTTTGAATGTGGAAAAAACAATAAGTTGTATACCACTCAAGGAGTTAGAGTGAGAATATTGTAACGGCAAAGTGCGTGCGAGAGAAAAGAAAAGAGAGAAGTGTGTATTTCTTGCTCTTGTTCTTTCAGGTTTTTTGTCAAGTTTTATTTCTACAGGCTTGACAAGATTATTTATTGTACTCATTATCGATACAGTGAAAGTTTGTTGTTGCTGCCCTGTGGACATAGGCAAATAGCCGAACCATGTAAACTCTTGGTGCGATTTATCTCTGATTATTTGTTTTCGGTTTCCTGAGTATGTCTTGTTTTTCCCATTCTTAAATGCGATATTCACAACAATGATAAATCAGAATGATTCAGAGTTGGAAAAATCCTCCCTTGTAGTCCATGGTCATGGTAATCTCCAGAAATATGAGAAACATAAACAAAATAAATGATTAAAGCAATAATTCTATTGGGGCTTGGACATACAGGTCTTATGACACAACCAAATTCAATGCACTAATTTATTGAGTAACCTTGAACACACATCAGACAAGCTCAATAATCAGAAAGTACTATATCAGTACCTCTGAAGTAACACATATCAAACAAACTGTATCATGTCTATCGTGAAAAACAAAGGGCTCTATGAGAACCTCAGAAGTAAAAATCTTCTGTCATCAGATTTCTGATGTGAACTTTATGTTTCTCATATGCATAACAACTAACAAGTAACTCATCAACTAAGTACACAGAAAGAACTCATTTCTAAAGGAATTTATACAACTATCAAAGATACATGAACTTGATTATGGGAATCATGCGAGGGCCCACACCCAAGTATATCAGGGTTTGTATTTCTCCAAAGGTATTCTATGCATCAGCAGTTCCTATTGACATACCCTTACCAGTTAACAGTGTCATGTCTTATTGACACAGGTACAAGCAACAAGGTGAAGTAAAGGGTCCATGAACCCTTGCAATAATCATAACATTCACATTTACTAGATAAGGCTGCCATAGTTTGACGCTATCCATCAGATAAGGCTGACATTCTAACCAGGATAGACACAGTATATTTAATTATTACTGCATGGTGTCATTCGACTTATCATTACTCTAGATGGTATTAAGTACTGCACGAGAAAAATCAAGCATACCTTGGTTGGGAATAGAAATAGTAGCATCTGTGAAGCGAAAAGCAAAGGTCAGACCCTCTTCTGCACCATCCCTGTAACCCATCATCATGAAAAAAGGCATAAGTACATAGTAACTCCTCGCAAAAGGAGATATATCCCAAAGTGTAAGAAGAGGGACCTAATGTCACAAGTGACATCATATCTATACAACGATATATGAACCTTTGGCATTCATGGTGGATTAAAATTTTTCCAACCAGTCACAAATGTTTCATTTAACCATGTGTTTCATTCTGCATACCCAAGGATTGGCTTTAAAATGAAGAGCACCCACAGAAGTAGTCGAGAAAACATCTACTATCAAGCATTTTTGAACCACCGCCCACTGGTGGTGCTTTCATTAGTTTTTTAACTAGAACTCCACCAGACTATCAAGCAGTATATACTACATGGTTAGATGGAATATGAAACCAATTTCCTTGCCTCTTGTCTTTGGAAGGGACCTTGTTTGCAAGTCTAGCTGTTTGTACAGCAGCATCAGCAGATGCAGCTTCAGGAGTTGCCCGCAGAATCTCACAAATAAGTTGTTGGCATTCACTCTTTAACACATGAAAAGAAAAAGGGAAAAATAAAGAAAGTTTTAGAACTGCCATGCATGTCACTGCACAGAATTTCCTTTAAGGGATACACCATGTGGAATTTTTTAACCATTAAAAACTTGAAACAGATAGCTTACCTGTAATACTGTCAAGGAAAAACCAATGCTATAGCCTCCAGTAACTTGAGATGCTTCTAAATCAGTATTCTGATTTACATCTGTTGGCATTGATTTTGGCGTGTTCATGTCAACGGAGGACTTTGATTCCAAAAGCTCCCCAACAACAACATGGTTCTCTGAAGAATTATATTAGGAGAATTTAGTTTCATTGTTAAATACATATATGTATTGTATATGCACATAACTAAAAACCTAAAATAGAATAAAGATCACATTAAAAACTGAAAAATATCGCACCAAATATCCGAACAACAGCATCCAAAACTGAATCAAGAAGTTCTTTTGCCGCGGCTTGTGCTTTCCCTGCAGGAGCCATCACAGGTGAGACAGGGCTTACCGCCAATAGAGTTCCAGACAGTGATATCCCATTCTGACGTTTCTGTTTTGGCAACTGATAACTTTGTAACTGTCCCTTCATAAAATGTAGGCCAGCTGTAGCAGTTCGGGAAGCTTGCCCAATCCCAGACCTTGAGGAATTAAGAAGCTCTGCATGAGCTTTAATCTTGGATGTGATGATCTCATGAATTGTAGGTCGCAATCTTTGGCTGTTATGGGTAAGAACAAAATATCAAATAAGTTGATAAGTATTCTAGAAATACAGCAGACAACCAACCAAAAAAGGTCAAAGTAAAACCAGATAACAAACCATATTATAGCACCAGCAGCTGCAACTTTTCTAAGCATGCAAAGGCACTCAACCATGGTCTGCAAATACTTGATATGAAGTGGAGCATCGCTTTTCTTTATTGCTTCCTACATCCAAATAAAAACCCCAGAACTTTCAGCACAAAAGAAGAGAAATTCATTCAAAAGACAACATGAGATGTGAACAATCACAGTTGTCATACAAGAAATTCGTCCGGAGTGGAATACTGAAGCCATGTTGGCATCTCACGAGGAACAATTTTGACATCACCATTGACCCTCACTGATGTATGCCCATCTGAGGTAGCTTCATCATGCAGTTCCAAAGTGCCCTCCTCATCAACGCCATCAAAAGATGAACTGAAACATTCAGAATTTAGATGTAGAATTACCAAAAGAAAACCACAATATAATAATATTAAGAATTCAATCTTCCAATTATAAACGTAATTCATCCATACAAGATTATGACCTTCAATCGAACAGACGTAAAAAGAATATTGCAAAAAAGCTATGTAGAAAATCATGGAGGCCTATCCACAAGTAGCCACACATTACTATCAAAACACCAGTGACATTTTTAAACTTCTTTCCAAAGACTACTTTCAATGGGTACTCAACAGCCAATAAAATATAGGCTTTTTAGCCAAAATGGTCCCTGAGATTTGCATAACTCCTCACTTTGGTCTCTGAGATTTGAAATCGATAGAATTGGTCCCTGAGTTTGTCAACTATCAATCATTTTGGTCCTCTGATATCTCCATTGAATAAGGATAAAATGACAAAAATACCCTCAAATTTTGTCAAATCATTTTGCCCTATTGTTTATTAAATTAGGGTATTTTTATCATTTTGATCCTTACTTAACATAATTTTTCATCAAAAGACCAAAATGATTGATGGTGGACAATCTCAAGGACCACTTCTATTGATTTCAAATCTCAGAGACCAAAGTGAGGAGTTATGCAAACCTCAGGGACCACCTTGGCTAAAAAGCCTAAAATATATTCTCTCCAACATATTAAACTCACGGGGAACCTTCTACTTATTTGAAGATGGATACTATTATATCCTAACCAATATACAAACCTCCAGGAGGGTCTTGAAGAAATTAACCACAAAAATAATGCAGCAGCAGATAAAATATCCAATAAGAATTTGAGGCATTGTGAACTTACTTTGATTCTAGAAGAGAGTATAAACAAAAAAATCCACAACTTGCAAGTGATATAATTTTTAAATGAAAATAATGCGATAATAATGCAGGTTGAAGGAAAAACCCAGCATGCAACAATAACTTTGTAACCTTACCCTCCATCAACAGAACCTGTCCTATATGATCCATCTCCTTGATTACCGAACTGATTGTCACCTTTTAACAGCCTGGTTCTTCGAGACAGGGATTGTGAATTACTCAGTGAAAATACAGCAGCTGTGGTGGTTGGTACCTCATCATCCATTTCTTGCAAACTTAAAGCAGCTGAGCTGCAGAAAGAATCAGCACAAGGACAACATATATGAGAAATAGCTTTTGAGAGTATAGCACAGGATAAAAAGAAAAATACAAAGCTAGAAAATTGATCAATCATCAATTTCAACAAAAAGACGAAGACAAGTGCTCCCAGAGAAGTAGAGTTCTATAAAATCATCACAATTTCATATAATTATAGTTTGTCACAGCAGCAGGAACCAAAAAAGTGTGCAGCTAACATGAAATAGAAAGCAGTAGATGGAAAACAAATCCTCTAATGCCTAAATCCCAGAATATCCCAGCCACCCCATAAGTATGCAAATCAACTGAAAGCAATAAAGTAAAATGTTTCTTCATTTTTTCCCCTAGAAGGTCCTATTTTTAACCCGATGCTAAGTATATGCAGGTACCCAAAAGGAAAAAAAACGTCAAAACACAAGTAAATACCTATATTCACCCTTGTTGTAAAGATGAGCATGTAAATCCTCTAGCACTTTATAAAACAGAACTCCTCGCAACTTTGTCAACTCAGAGCGAACATCTTGAAGGGCACCGACCTGAGCCAATCAATTATAACTACCGAATCATATATTCACTAAAAAGGTTTCCTCAAAGCTATATTGCATACAGAAGAAGAAAATGAGAGTGTGAATTTCTATTAAAGGCCCTGTTTAGTGTCAGACGCACCACCTTTAAGGACGCATCAACCAGATAATAATTCAATATCTAATATCAATAAAATAGTTCCACCACGCCTTGTGGTGCAGAGAAGCTAACAATTTAAAAATATAAAAAAGAAAAATGGTGAAACGCTATGATATATTGGATGAAGAAAAAGATTGAACCTTGAAGTTGACACCATTATTACTGAACCGACCAGCAATAATGAAACTTGAGAATACAATGGGACAAACTGTTTTAGGATCTAGTATAGTTAGATAAAACTAAAGTTTCAATCAAGCCACCATAAAAGAGTAGGAAAAACATTTATATACAAATTTCAATTTAAAAACAAATAAAGTAGTTGACAAACGTACTGTTTGAAGATAATATTTTATTCTTTTAATATAAAACACCCTACCGTTTGAAGCCCCTCTCTTTCAAGCATCAACATTGATTGAACATGAAATTGAACAGCAGCATAATACTGCTTTTCGGCAATCAGCTTCTCTATCCGAGCTGGAACCTGAGCCACATTTTGACCAGATAATAGATGAATTGAAACATTTAGGCATGAAATTAATTCAGTTGGAATATTTTTATCGCCGGTAGTTCAATGAAAAAGTATGGATACCAGACAATACAGATGTATCAAAGCATAAAACACATGTGTTAAATCTAAAGCTACATTGCTAAGTAATGAGTTGTAAGCTGTGAGCATGTGCGTGTGCTAAAAAACATTTAACTTTTATTAGATTAAATGGAGTAAGGTTCTATTCTATTGGTATAGAAAGGGTTTGCATGATATCTGAGAGCCCTCACAGCCCAGGCACAGCGATGCAGTTATCAGGGGTGCTCTCTACCACTGAGCTAATAGCCCGCCGTGCGGGCCCCCAGCTATCTCATGAGCTGTAAAGGTCAGGTTTAAATAAATTATTTCAAAATTCAAATAAAAATATACATGAACACATGCTCATCAATTTCTTTATGTACATATGCATGCTCATGGATTTAAATATGAATGAGCAAACTAATACAATTGCAACTCAAGTACAATGGATTAAGCAGAACGCAGTAGACACACCCTCCAAAAAGCTAACTTCATGGTCAAGAGTTCAAATACTATTGACTGAATGAAATAATCCCAATACTCCTGAGCCCGGTATTGTCTAAAGATATAAAAATTAATAAATTAATAAATTTAAAAAAAAAAGAAGAAGATAAGACGAACCTTAGATATGCCCTCAATTTGATCTAAGAGGGAGATTATGTGACGCAAAGTAACTGACCGGTACCATAACTGATGCAGTTGTTTACTACGGGCACTGAGACGCTTCTTTGCTTCTGCCAAATCAACCTTCAGGACACCAACACTTTGAGTAGATTCGCTGAACAACCTCAAGATCTGGAAAGAATTGAGTAGAGTGAGATAGTAATATGCAAGAGTCAACTCTTGTTTTTGACAATCGTCCACTTCCCCCAAAATCAGAAACATAAAAACCATTAAAACACATAGCATTTTCAAAGCAAAACATTTTGATAAATAATTTTTTTTTTGTCAGGAAACAGATGAATTATTGGAGCACCCACAAGATTCAGTTTCTTATATCACCCCGGATGCTAAAAATATATAAAATTGAAAAAGATTAAAGAAGAAAACAAGACAAATAGATTAAATATTCTTATCCAGAAAGATATACACGACCTGAGAATAATTTTGAATTGCTTTATTGAAGCCACTGTGATAATTATGCACAACTTCATCCACAACCTCCTCAACAACATCACTTTGCTCATTCAAAAACTGGACTTCACCTTCACGATCTTTGGACGTCAAAATACGAACAACATGAGGTAATGAATCAAAACGAGCAGCAGCCCAGCTCTCATCTATCTTTGCAATCTCTTCCCTCAGATACTGCAATTACCATGATGACAGAAGAAAAATTGAGAAAGTAACATCAAGAAGCACTATGCATAACAAAGCATGCATGCTAAAGTTTAAAAACTGTATTAAATTATTGTTTCCATATGCTGGTGCATGCTTCTAGATATTACAGTGAATTCTCTGTATGTAAAAGACTTTTACCTCATAAGCTTATTTTTATTGTTTCAATATTGTAACATTATCAAGAGTGTTAGGATTTGGTTCGTCATTTGTTAGAGTCCTATTTTGTTTAGGATTGTATTAGGAAAGCTAAAGGAACACAGATTTTTGTCGTACCATGATTAGGAAAGAATTAAGTTTTCTTGTACAATTAGATTAGGAATCCTAAAAGCAGAAATGGAATAGGAATGCAAGTGTGCTTTCCTATTTAGATTAGGAGACTTAATCAGTAAATAGGTGGGTAAGCCGCACCCTATAAACACAAGAGAGAACAGAGAGACAATCAAGAGAATGAGAGGGATTAGTTCTATGGTTTACAAAAGCACGGTTTACTCTATTATTAATTCAAAGAAGCCGTGATTTCTCAACCCAGAGAAATCACAACTGGACGTAGGCAAAAGTTCTACCGGACCAGTATAAAACTTGTGTGTTTCTAGTTATTCTCTATTTGCTAAGTTAAGGGCTCGTTTGGAAGTGCTTTAAAAATGGCCGAAAGCACTTTTGGTGAAAATGATTTTGGAACCAATCCTTGGTAAAATGACAATTGAATCCTAAAAAAAGCACTTTCGTTCTTCATATCCAAGAATCACATAACTGGTGCTTCTTGCAAGAAGCATTTTAAGTACTTTTGGAACACAAAAACATTTTCTCTAAAAGCGCGTTCAGTCAATTTAAAAGCAGTTCCAAACAGGTCCTCAGTCTATTGCCAGATGCATTAAAGAACAAAATCCAGAGGGGATTCAATATTCTAATAGAGTGCCAAGCATGAACATATAAAAACCTACAGCTCTTTTTCTGATAAGTATAGTTATTACAACGTGGATTCCATAAACTTTTTCCTGAGATTATTTTTCAATTTAGAATCACTAATAAACTGTTCCTTCCAGTATTACTGAAGAAACCTATAAGGATTTTCACCTTTTATAGTGTGTACGACATTTTTTTATTACCTAATTTTATTAAGGCATGCCAAAGGGGTGAAAATGGGTGTGTAGTAAGCGTACACAAAAGACCAATTTGTCACAACAAAATAAAAAAAGCAAACAAATAAGATGAAGTGAAAGCGGGTGTTTTCCAGATAAACTGCATTCTCAGAAAACAAGGAGTGTTGGGATCAAGTCAAACTTGCAAAATATAGTAAACCCCATTTTGTAATTGACAAGTAGCATAAGGCAGGTATAAATTTAAGCCTACAGCAAACAGTAAACATCTATGAATTGATGACACAACACGTTTTCGTCTATCAAACTTTTAGCAAGAATCTTTTCCTTATTGAAGTAAAATCAGATATATTCATTTTTTTTTTTTTTTTGAGAAGAAATCAGATATATTCATCAGAACTCTGAAATGAGAAATATGCACCAACAGCAAAAAATAAAGCACTAAGTTTCTGGCAGCTAAAGCATGCAACTTTTATTTACAATCGAATAAAGAACATGTCTTGTGAATTCTGAAGACATTTCAAGAATAATGAAAATAGAACCAACTCTATACAGTCAAAAGTTCAATTTATGCAGAACCCTTTTACAAATTGCAATTCCTACTATAGACACCTGCACCGCCAAACACCCTTGCCAGAGAAATGGAATATGAGCTCCATATCCAGTGCAAACAACTAAATATATAGTTATTAACAGGTGTAGGAAGATAAGTGACTTGAACTTACTGCCTTGTCTGGAGACACGGGCAATCCATCAAAAAGTCCCATAGTGAGCTTTTACCTCGGCAGAGCTGTACAACTCAACTCATTCCAGCTTATCCCCAACTGGAAATAAAGGGCATGGTTTATTTCAATTAATATGGGCGGAATGAGAAATTCAAATAAGCCATCTTCAATAATACTTTGTTGAACTAAAATATTTAGCTTTTCTTTTTCAACTCAAATTAACTTCTTTCCTAATCTTTCGACGAAATTCGAGCAACCGAATATGGCATTATAAAAATTCCAGTTCCAAAATCCAATGCAATATCTCCTAGGCGTAGAAGTGGAATATCTTCAACTGAGCTCGAGACAACTACTATGCATGTTTGAGTTGAATATTATACTACCCAAAAACTAAAAACGCAACATAAGCCGCAACACTTCAAACTTTCCATTCATTTTTTTATGTTCCCCACAACTTTATCGGCAACCAAACAGAAAGTAAAGATTGGAAACAAATATTACCCCTAAATCCAGTACGAAGAACTCCGAAACCAAAGCAATTACGCGCAATAGGAAGACCTAAGCTTCCAACAGACCAATAACAGATTCAATTCGATAATCATTGAAAAGATGAACAGTGAAATTCATTGAAAAAATCAAATGATCACCGATTATTGAGGCGGCAATGTTCGTAATCGAATCTTGAACGGAAAACGGCGTCGTCCTGGAGATTTAGAACTGTGTTCGGACGGAATTCAATTGAATGGGAGATTAGTGGAGAAGTGAAGAGTGCTTCGGAGCTGGGATTTGGGGTAGGGTAGGGTCTGGAGCTAGATATGGATCGAGTCGTCGGAGCCGGAGGCGCATTGGAGGTCGGAGCTCGTGGCAGCGGATCGGAATGCGACGGTGATGCGTAGAGGCCAACTGGATCGATGGTTTGCCAGAGACGAAGAGGTTGAAGAAGAAAAGTATGAAAGAACGACACGCCTGCAGCTTTCAACCGACTTTCTTTTTTATTATTATTTTTTATTTTTGTTAAGGTAAATATGGAATATTTGGATATTGACGGGTCGGATTGAACTAAGGGATGAATGGTAATTTTGGTTACGGAGAAAATAATGAAATAATTATTTTATTTTAGGTAATTTAGCCAAAAATTAATAAAAATTTTACAATTTAATCATAATGATATGTTTTGATGAGTTAAAGAATCAATGGTCATGTATTTTTACTTAAAGCAAGTCCACCCCACACAAAATTGCCCAGCACCCTGTCCAAAAATCAGCCTAGCATCCTGTCAATGTGCTCCAGCCCCCAAAACAACCTGGCACCCAGCCCAAGTCAGGCAACATGCCAGCCCATTTCGAACAGACCCAGAGGCTGGCCTATTTGGCTGGTGCGTGCGGCACAATTATGACTGGGGGCGAGTAGCAGACAACGGTGCAGGCGGCTGAGCCCGCTTGTCAACCCACTTGCGTTCACCCGAGATGGAGCTAAGTGACCCTCCTCAGTGCCGTTGGATTTCCAACGGCTAGATTTTCTAGACCGTTAGATTTCCAACGGTAAAAAAAATTTAAATTTCATTTTTAAAATGGACTGTTGATCTGTGATCCGCATCCACATTTTTTCCTAAAAATAAAATTTTAAAAAAAAAAGCCCAACGGTCAGAATTATGATCGTTGGCCACGTGGGAGAGCCTTGCCTCTTGGATTTGAATATTTTTCAAATCCAACGGTCCAGATTAATTAACTATATTAAAAATTATTAAAAAATACAAAAAAAATTATAAAAAAATACATAAAATTTATAAAAAAAATTTCCCTATAAATACCTAATCCTCATGTTACACCTTATACGACATTACAATATTTTCTACACTTTCTACACTTTCTACATTTCAATATTTTCTACACTTTGAGAGAAAAAAAATGTTTTCGTGGAAGCTCATTGAAGATGTTACATTGTGTGAATGTTGGGTTCGCATAACTCATGACCCGATTACGAGTAATGAGATGGATAAGCGAGAAATGTGGAGTAAAATTACGAAAGGGTTTTGCGATGTACATGGAAAATACGCCAGAAGTAGTCAAGGTCTTCAAGGTCGTTGGAAAAAACTCAACGCATCATTTACTTGTTGGAAAAACGTCATCTCTCATGCTTCCAGTAATCTACGTAGTGGGACAAGTTTAGTGGATCAGGTGACAATATTTTTATTTATTTATATGTATCCTATTCACATCAATATTTTAATTTATTTATTTGTGTTACACCCACATTTTTTATAATACCGTCTTATCCCATATTTCTTATAGACACTACAAGCACAAGCTTTTTACAATGCGAAGAACCACAACAAATCATTCAATAAATGGGAATGTTGGGAAATTGTCAAAGACTGCCCCAGATACAAAATTGTGCCAACCGGTCCAGAAGTTGTCATGCACGACATGGGTCTACACAGTTCGCTAGAACCAGAGACGGCCAAACAACGAGGCGACACATTTCAAGACACCTGAAGAAGTGCCAAAGACCCAACCGACTCGTCAGTC
>JADOBS010303779.1:0-24835 GCA_015708375.1 Cydonia oblonga | reverse complement strand
CAATCCAAAACATAAAGGGAGGTCCCACACATACTTAGACCCGTAGGTAGCAATAAAAAAGAAAAAAAAAAAAAAGCAACAACAACAAAAACCTAGCAGCAAAACTATATGAAAACTCTTTCACATGTGGACGCATTAATACCATTACTGCTACGTAGTAACAATTTTGCTTCTATTCGCATATTCCATTTGCTCGAAGTTTATTTCTGATCTGACACATCTGTGTCATAGCATCGCTGATGTCCAATCTTTCTCTAGGCAACTCTGATAATCAAGCAACACGAATTTCTAAGAGTGAAATAAAACATTCTTCAATTTTGACGCGATTCCTTGCGCTATCCTCGTCAGGATGATTACTCTCTTGAACAAGAACGGGATCCGAAACCTCTTCCACTTTTTCAGGCAGGATTGCCTTCGCAAAGCTATATATAAAGGTTTGAAGTTCCCTGAAACAAGTTATCGAATGGTCATTTCCCTGTAAATATTTCCAATAGGAGGATGCCAAAGCTGTACACATCACCTTGCGTCCACACTTCATGTCCCATGCCATACTATGCATTTCCACAATTCAGAATATTATATATACTAATTTTCTGGTTAAGTGAAATGTTTGAAAATTTTAAACTAAATACCGCACAATTTTCAAGCTAGGGAAAAAAAACAGCCAGTGTATTTAACTGGAGGAGCGTCATCAACAGTTCCTTTGATCCCTAAAGAACTTGATTGATTTCCCAAAGAACTTTCAGCACCTTTTGGTGGGAACCTCAGCAACCAGAAGTCACTACATGTGCAATCATGTCCTCATTGAGAAGAATATTGCTGGGTTTGAGGTCGTAATGAACTATTGGTGTCTCACAATGATGATGGAGATAATCCAATGCCATGGCAACATCAATAACAATATTCAACCTCTGAGAAAATGTTAAAGCTCCTTGGCCTCTCATTTGGCTTACCAATTGTATGAGTTGGATGCAAGCATTCCTCGAAGCTCCCATTAACCATGAACTCATAAATTAAGGTCTAGAAATCGTGACGGTGACAATCGAAACCAGAACATGCTGAGAGTATCTTGACAAGATTACGGTGTTTAATATTTCTCAAAGCCTCACACTCATAAATAAAACTTTTGTAAGCTCCGCGACAGACGAGGTTGAGTACTTTGACAGCAATTGTTGCTTCACCTTGCTCAAGAACTCCTTTATAAACAGATCCAAAACTGCCCATTCCAATCAAGTTGACAGAGGAAAATCCATCAGTAGCTTTGGGAAGACTTTTGGGAAGTAAACCAGTCAAATGGTTTTTAGAAAAATCCAAAGCAACATAGGAAGACGACTCACCAATCACTTGTGGGGTAATGTTACCACTCAAATTGTTATCAGCAAGTGTTAACATCCCTATGTTCCGACACTCGGCTAAACTTGAGGGAATATTGCCTTGAAGTTTGTTGGCTAGTAAACTTAATATAAATAGTTCACTAAAATTCCCAAAAGAGGGTGGGATATAGCCAGAGAGATTGTTAAAACCCAAATCTAATTCATATAACCTCCGAAGCTTTCCAACATCGGGTGGGAATATTGGCGAAGCTTCATAGGGGTGAGGAGTGGCGTCCGCCCCTCCCCTAGCCAGAAATCAAGTTTAGGAGCGGTGGTTCTGCCCCTCTGGTCCCGTCGGAAGTGATGAAGTTCTGTGCTTTCTGGGTTCATTGCTGCTGTGCAATTGCTGCATGCAAGTTCCTTTTTTATTTTTGTGAAAACCACGCCAAAACGACGTCGTTTTGGTACTGGTTAAAAAAATTTAAAAACTCCCTTCAGTGGGACGACATTGTTTAGGCTATTGAGCTAAAAAATTAAATAATTGAAGGAAACCACTCATCCCCCGCTTCCTTCACCATCCCATACCCCATTCTTTCTGATTTCAAAACAATCGGAGAGTAGCAACTCCCCAAATGCCAGCCGCAACGTCCTGTTAGCCTTTCCTGCTTCCAAAGTTCAAGCCACCTCCTTGCACCCTGCTACCAGCTTCCAGGCGCCATCCTTTGGTTTGGTTAGCCACTTCTCTCCAAATTTTTAGATGAAATCTTTAATTTCTAAATTTATATTATCCCTAATCCTAATTCATTATTTAATACAAAATGTTGTTTAATTTATATAGAATCACAGAGTAGTTGATCAACATGGTTAATGAATATTAATTATGGATTATTGATAAGAAATTCTATAATTATTGATTAATGAAATTGTTATTTAGGGTAAAATTTGAATTTTTTATTGTAGATTAATTGATTATTGATATTGATTAATTGAATTTTTGTTTATTGAATAATTTATATGATTATTGGTGTTGATTGTTTTATTAGTTATTAGTCATATAGTATATTCTACTCTAAGATTAAGAATCTAAGATTTTTTTTCTTTGCATTATACAGTTAGTTAATATAAAATGAGCCTATTATGCGAAGTTTTTATGGTATGAAACATCATCGGTAACTATTGTAATGTGTTTGTATTGATAAAACCATGGAAGATATTGCCATAAAAGGATTTGATTGTTGTGAATTTTTTGAATCTTGCACTCTTTAAGTTCGTCCATTCGAAAAATCCTAGCTTCGCCACTGGAGTGGGATGCGTTCTGAAAATTGGTTCTTGGCAAAACAAATGCTCTCCAGGTTAGCCAGATTTCCAATCCCATGGGGGATTCTTCCTGATACTCTATTGTATTCTGCATGTAAGTATGCAAGAGGACAAGTTTGCTATGCATTGATGTAGAATACCCTCAAAATTGTTTGTATCGATTAGCAGTCGCAATAAATGGGTGGCATTAGTCAAATCGCATAGAAAGCTCAAGTCACCATTTCCCCCACTTCCAAGGTTATTGTAAGAAAGGTTTATAGTACCTAGCTTACACAGATTTTTCAAAGAGGGGACTTTTCCATGAATATTGTTGTTTACCATCGAAAAAGTATTTAGATTTGAGGCGTTAGATAATGTAACAGGTATAGTTCCACTGTTCCACTAGATTGGGTGCTGCCGATGCCAAAATACTCGAGATTTGGAAAGAGAATACCTAAGTCTGGAGGCAAAATGCCTTGGATTTTAGTTCCTTGAACATCAATGACACTAATGGAAGAGAGATTATAGAGTAAGGGAGGGATCACACCCGACAACCTATTAGCACCCAAACCAACTTCTTTAAAATTGGTCAGTTGGCCAAGGATATCTGGAATACTCCCATAAAAATCATTAGCGGTTGCTGAAAGCAACTCACAAGATGATAAATTGGCAAAAGAGTTGGGGATACTTCCTGTTGGAATTTTTGGATCGCCAAGCCCGCTCTATTCTAACGACACTGATACTGTTCTCAACTTAACTACCTACCCAATCCGTCAAATGTGGAGTTTTACTATAAAAGGCCACGATATTAGTTAGAGTAGGCTAATATTATTTAAACCCATTGTGGGACTTTATCCCCACCGATGTGGGACTTTAACACTCTCCTCTAACGATACCGATACTATCCCCAACTTAATCACCTACACAATTTGTCAGGTGTGAGGTTTTACCACAAAATGCCTCGATATTAGTTAGAGTAGGGTAATACTATTTAAACCCATTGTGGGACTTTATCTCCACCGACATGGGACTTTATCCCCACCGATGTGGGACTTTAATACTCCCCCTCACGTGTAACCTCATTTAGTGGTTCACACTTGAAGATCCACATCGGTAATTGAAACTCAGAGGTCGGCTCATGTTGGGCCCACTTGTTTTTCAATTGGAATTCAACGGTCGTCTCTATGTTAAGAGTTCAGACTTGTTTCCTTCCCGTTGGTGATAAGCTCATTAGCTTGCATGGACCCGCAACCGTGGTCTCTCATACCATGTTGGAATTTTTAGATCGTCGGGCCCGCCCCACTTTAACGACACCGATACTGTCCCTAACTTAACCACTTACTCAATCCGTCTCAGGTGTGAGATTTTACCATAAAAAATCTTGATATTAGTTAAAATAAGGTAATACTATTTAGACCTATTGTGGGACTTCATCCCCACCGATGTGAGACTTTTAACACTTCCTGTGAGTTCGTTGGAGAGTACTGGAATTATTCTTAACTTTGACAAAATGCCAAGCTCCTCGGGAAGTCTTCCTACCAGAAAATTCCCACCAAAAGCAATTATGGAGAGTTCGGAGCAACGCGATAAGGTTGAGGGAATTTCACCGGCCAATGAATTATTCTCCCAAACTATATCTTGCAATCTTGAGAGACGGCCGATTTCTGAAGGAATTTTGAGGCTGAAGTTATTGTTGGTGAGAGAAAGTAATCTCAAAAAACTCAAATTCCCATCATGTGGTGTCAGAGAGCCTGAAAGTTTGAAGGACTCCAGGTTCAACACCGTAACCCTCTTGTGATGACGTACCACACGTGACACCACGCCAATTGCAAAAATGGTTGGTTTCATTCCATGAAGTCAAGGCATCAATAGGGTCATTGGTTATCCTCGCCTTGATTTCAAGCAACACCAGTCGATCTGTCTCATTTCGACTCAGTCTCAAGGCAAGGCATGAGTGACCAATAAGGACATGAGAGCGAAAATATGAGGAAAGCAAAATTGAAATGAACTTGTTCATCCCCATATACAGTATCAGTCTTGTAAAACTTAATTTGGCTACAAGTGATTGCTACTTGTTATAGCTGCTTTGAGAAAAATACGTCTAATAAGCACCATACGTTTGTAGGAAGTGTAGAGGGATGGAAATATTTGACAAGTTTTATGAGAAATCTGAGTTGCTACAGCAGAGCTCTTGTATTACTTCTTACTGTAACTCTTTTGATACAAAATGATATGCCAAAGGCTATATATATAGTGAATACAAAGTACTAGAGAGTTATTCCTAGATAACTTAACATAGGCTAGGAACAATGACTCTAGAATAATTGTTCTTGGGAATGTCTAGAGTCTAATCATTTAAGGTAGTGCATGAATAATTGTTCTTGGGAATGTCCAGAGTCTAAACATTTAGGATAGTGCATTAATTCCAACAACGTTAAGGCAAATTATTTTGTATCTATTTTCTCGTTCAGATTACAAGTTTAAGTTGGAGAAAGTATATGCTCCTAGACTTTGCCTTGGTCAAGCATTAGTGTTGGATTTTTCTTCTTGCCTCATTCAAGGAAAAACTCAAAGGCTGCTAATTATATTGAAATTGAAAGGGACAAGCTACAACGCCATTTCAAGTAAAGGAAGCAACAAAAGCATTAGGTAATCTTGCAACCAAAAAGCATTAAATAATCAACCTATGTATAAGTTATTTATTTGAATCTTTCTAGGGGTTCTTAATTTTTGTTCACTTCGTAATGTCTTGTTACTGTTTATAGGGCTGGGCTTGTTTGAGACTGATTCCGTCGTAAGCACTTCTTAGGTGGAAAAGGCAGCTAAATTTTATTTCAAATTATGCAGGACAGACCAATCTCGAACATCTAATGACATTTCATAATGCTCTCTAAAATATGGGAGGAAAGTAGCGGCTAGAAAAATCTTTGGACTCATAGGTTTGTAGAAGTGCAACATTGTGAACAAGCGTAACCAACTGAAGTCCTCTTGCTAGATAATCATCAACCATACTAGAATGATTTCGGTGGCTGCGGAAACGTTTGCAGCTTTTTATTGATCAAACGAATATGAAAACCTCTTTCGTTATTGATACAACGAAACAATTTGCATTACATGCTATGGAGACCAGAGCACAAAACAGTAGGATTTTATTCACATATTCTACTTACTAGCTTGAAGTTTGTTTCTTATCAGACACATCTTCGCCAAAGCATCACTAATGTTCAACCTTTCTCTTGGCAACTCTGCAGAACAAGCAACACCAACTTCTAAAACTGAAATCAAGCTATCCCGAATATTTATGGAAGCCCTTGTATCCTCATTAAGACTATCGTCATTGCACATGTCCCCTTCCCCTTTTTCTTGAACAATAACAGGATCTGCAGCATGTTCCATCTTATTAGGTAGAGCAGCTTTGACAAACTCATGAAGGTTTACACTTCCCTGAAACATCTCATCTGTCGGTCTTTTCCCCGTGAACAATTCCAGTAGCAGAATGCCATAACTATACACATTGCCTTGTGTCCAGACTTCATTTCCCATGCCATACTCTGCATTTGCACAATTCAAAACACCAGATTATTGTATTTCTTAGTAAGTTCTCTCAAAGTGAAATTCTCGTGCTTCAAACTATTAAATTAATTAACGACTTAGAGATTTAGGACATCTTGTATTAAAGAGTATTCACCTGGAGGAGTATAACCGATTTTTCCTTTTACTCCACGGGTGCTCGATTGATTTGCAGAACAACTATCTTGGGGTTTGCGAAGGAATCTTACCAACCCAAAGTCGCCTACATGTCCAGTCATATCATCATTCAGAAGAACATTGCTTGGCTTGAGATCGCAGTGAACTATTGGTGTTTCACATTGATGATGGAGATAATCCAATGCCATAGCAATATCAATCGAAATGTTCAACCTGTGTGAAAAATTTAGAGTCCTTGGTCTCTCATTTGTCTCATCAACTGTGGGAGCCAGATGCAACCAGTCATCTAAGGTCCCATTAACCATGAACTCATAAACTAGGGCCTTGAAATCATTACCATGATAATCAACACCAGAACATGCGGACAGTACCTTCACAAGATTACAGTGTCTGATGTTTCTCAAGGCCTCACACTCAGCAATGAAGCTTTTGGAAGCTCCAGGATTAACAAGGTTCAGTACCTTGACAGCAACTGTTGTTTCGCCTTCGTCAAGTACTCCTTTGTACACAGAACCAAAACTTCCCGCACCAATCAAATTGGAAGAGGAGAATCCATTAGTAGCTCTTAGAAGACTTTGGTAAGACACCCTAAGAAAGCTTTCTTTATCACTGGAAGTACGATCCTTTCTTTCCATATGCACGCAACAATGCTACATAAAAGCAAATGCAAATGTGACTCCAAGAAGGGCAGAAACGATGGAGATTATCAGTTTCAAGGTCAGGCTCAATCCTACCTTTTTGAGTTTGTTCACGCTTGCATTTTGGCAATTGAAATTCAAGTACGCCCCCGCAAAGTTCTCTATTGCCTTTAACGGATGTTGCTGTTGCATTCTTAAAAACTCCTTCGATTGGCACCATCCCCTCCAACATATTATAAGCTTCAAAGATTGCAGAAGTACAAAACTCTCTAGGAATTCTGGAATCTTGCCAGACAGGTTGTTGTGAGAAAGATTTAATTCTCGAACCCCCCTCAGAGAAGCCAAAGACAATGGAATTGTTTCTTGAAAAAGATTTCCTTGCAGGTATATATATTCTAATTTTATACAGCTACCAAGACCTGATGGTATCTGACCAGAAAACATATTTTCGGAAACATCCAAGTACTCCAGATTTATCAGTTTTCCTACTTCTTGTGGAAATGGACCGGTGAAACGATTTTGAGATAAATCTAATGAAATATATGATGATGACAGACCAATGACGCTCGGTGAAATGTTACCGCTGAGATTGTTGTTTGTAACGGACAAGACTTGAAAATTGTGACACTCTGCTAAACTTAAAGGTAAATTTCCTTGAAGCTTATTTTGGTCAAAATATAATTTAGTTAAACGACTTAAATTTCCGAAAGAGGAAGGAATTTCCCCTGACAGAGAATTTATAGCTAAATCTAATAAATATAAATTTTGAAGCTTTCCTGGATCAGAAGGGATTTCACCCGAAAATTGGTTCATAGACAGATACAAGCTCTCCAAGTTAACAAGATTTCCAATTTCATTTGGGATGCTTCCTACTAAATTATTGTCACTTGCATAGAAAACTTGAAGAGAAGCAGACAAGTTGGCTATGCATTGGGGTAATATACCCCCAAAATTGTTCATATTTAGGTTCAATCTTTTTAGTTTCGTGGCGTTAGACAAATCACAGATAAAGCTCAAGTCATTACTTCCGCCACTTCCAAGATCATTCGAAGTTAGAACAAATCTCTCAAGCCTATGTAAACTTTCCAAAGAAGGTACATTTCCGTGTAGGTTGTTTCCTAGCATTGACAGATGACCTAGATTTGAGGCATTGGACAGTGAAACAGGGATTGATCCACTAAATTGGTTCAAAGAAATATCAAAATATTGGAGACGTGGAGAAAAAGTACCTAAGTTGGAGGGAAAAGTACCTTCGATTTCATTCAGTTGTATTGAAAACCTTATGAGAGAAGATAGATTGAAGATGGAGGGTGGGATCATGCCAGAAAGCGAATTGTCTGCCAACCGAATTTCTGTTAACTTTGTCAGTTGGCCAAAAATATCTGGAATACTCCCTCTCAAAGTATTAGAAGATGCAGAAAGCACTTCGAGGGATGATAAGTTGCTGAAAGAGTAAGGGACGCTTCCTCTAAGCTTGTTGTAGCGAAGTACAAGTACTCGTAGTTTTGACAAAGTGCCCAGCTCTTCTGGAATTCATCCTACCAGCAAATTGTTGCCGGGATCGATTTCAAGGAGTTGCGAGCAAGCTGATAAGCTGGAGGGAATATCCCCCCAAAGTGAATTATTGTTCAATCGTAACTCTTGCAATCTGCGGAGACGGCCAATCTCTGTTGGGATTTCTTGGCCAAAACTATTGTTTTGGAGATTAATGACTCTCAGAAAACTCAAATTCCCAACATGTGCTGGTATGGATCCTGCAAGTTTCAAGGACTCAAGGTTCAATCCGGTGGCCCTCTGGTGACGATTACCACATGTGACACCACGCCATTGGCAAAAGTGGATGGTTTCATTCCATGAACTTATGACTCCAAAAGGGTCCTCGGTTATCCTAGCCTTGATTTCAAGCAAGGCCAGACTATCCGTCTCATTATTTTCAGCACCAACGGAAAAACCAAGACATGAGTTAAGAACAAAAGCATGCATGCACAACAATGAGAAAAACGCAAGTGCTGACAGTGATGGGAAGAACTTGTCGATCTCCATCAACGAAATTTTGGCTAAGCAGTGTTGTTTGCCTTTGTCTAGCTAGCAGATTGAGAAGAATGTACGTAGTTTATACGCATCGGCAACTCAGTTAAATATTTCATTCAATGCTGTGCAGCCATGCATGTTCACATGCAAACTGATCGTCACCTACCCATCCACATTTAAACGTATGGGCTCGAGCAAGTTGCAGTGTATCAAGCTTGACCAGATATTGCGTGTGGGGGAAATTTTTTTGTCTCATGAGCAAGTTGCAGTGTCCCATAATAAAAAATAGATGAGGATATGATATTGAATGACTCGCTCATGAGTTATGATTCATGAGATGAATCACATACAAAATCGTTTAAAGTCTATCTCGATATATGCTCATGTCATGCATCGGGGATATAAAAATGTCAATACTGACATGTGAGGTACGTACCATCTTCACTCCTCGACCTTCATTCCGTTCACATGACTGAAACCATGTTTAACTATTCCTCTCTCCCTATCTTGCCATTCGATAAGATATGCGGGTTCCTGGCTTTTCCATTTTATTTTTGGGTTATCAATTTGTACGGTAGAATTCTCTCTTAAAAAAAATCATTAAATGATTTTACTTTTGTTGTTTAGCTAACCATTTTTGTTAATTTAAAAATGAATCACAAATACTGTTCTAAAAATTTTCGCTTACGCGCTAGACGGCTGGCTATCCCTATTCGTCCATAGGCATTTGAAAATTAAGAAAATGTGACTAGACCTGCCTAGGTCGCGACTCTCACTCAGACAAAAAATCAATAATTTTCACTTTTCCATAAAATGTAAGAGACTTGTTGAACACTCGGATGAACACGCATTATATGCCTATTCTCCATGTTTTCTAACACACCCCGACCGGGAAAGTTCACTTGGACTCCGAATCGAGTTGTGATGGCCGACATCTGGAGGGTGACGAAACCATAAAGTGTAGCGTAGTGGAAAATAATGTGAATAAATTTAAACCTAAAAGTGCCTAAACAAAAGCGTGTGCGAGTGAGCGGGATTGCACCCATTTCACACGTGATGGTAGAGCATAAGAACAGTACAGTAATTAGGGTGAGGGTTATACCACTAAAGATAACCATCTACTGAGATTTGCCATAATCCTTGTTTACACATGAGCACAGTTACTAAACCTGGAGGGGCGAAAAACAAAGTTGAGTGGGTTAGCAAAACAACATTTTGTAAAAACTTTTATTTTCGAATATACTAACCCCTCGCTGTAAAACAAGTATAGTTTCTTTAAAACATACTACGTAAGTATGTAAACAATAATACAACAACATTATAACCAGAAATATGCCAAGTCATGATATATCAATGCCGCAATAATATAATCATGTGATAATCAAGTATAATCAATTGCTCATCAATCTATGCTAGCACATGAGTCGGAGTTGCATAATGCAACCTGTACGATAGGATTGGGTGTAATCAATACGCTATAGTACTACGATCAAGGAAAGACTAGCGTCGAGGTGCAGTCACATACGTGTTGGAATTGCCTAATGCAATCTGTACGATAGGACTGGCACCTAAACTTGGATCCAAGGCGAGCGAATGGTGCAGATGTGAACATACACGTGAAGGACTAGCCTTAGCCCTGGGCAGAGTACTAACACCGGGGTGCAACAAGATGAGCATGTACAAATATGTATGAATGTCATGACAGTAATATCCCAACCATATAGCAGCATTTATCACAATTTATATCACAATAACGATACTTGGCAGTATAATTGTGAAAGTGAAGTAAATACGCATTTATGGAAACTATAATTATGTATAGGTATAAAAACAAATTGCCCACTCACTGATACGCAGTCGAAACGAAGCCTCTGAACCTTGGTTGATCCTGTACGCCCTCGGAATACGTTTCCCCTATATGTGAAATTACTAATTAACTTAGTTTAATAACCCATAAATGGGAACTTAAATAAAACCTCCTTAGATTGCTCAAACATAGGGTTTGAATATACGAAATCGATCTACTCGACATCACGAACCCACACACGTGCCGAGGACACATGGGAGACCACGCTGGAGGCCGGATGGACCATCACACGTCACCACAAGTGGCTTCACTGGCAGCCACGGGACGCACGTGCCGAAGGCACATGGAAGACCACGCTTGCCCACGTGCCTACTATTACATACATACTCTCCTTCCTCGCGAGTTCTTGCAATTTTTGCAGGTTTTGGTCCAACTTCCTGAGCTCCTAACGAGCTTAATTCTCAACCAAAAATGAATCTTCAAAGACCAATTTAAAGCTAGGAATGTAATGAATCGATCGATATTCATAGAAAGTTCAAATGTGGTCCGTGTCATCTAGGAATTTGGCCTGAAAATGGCCACAATCAAACTTTTCCAGAAATTTGGGAATTTCTTCCCAACTTTCATAGTTCATTTCTAACTCGATGGTTAACCAAATTCAGTGATTCAAAAGCCATTATGAAGTTAGGAATATAGAGAACAAGTCTATACCTATTAGAAGTCCAGTCATGGTTGAGGTTGGTTGGAAAAATGAGTTGAATGTGACCAAATGGTCATGGTTCCTTTGCTGGAAAACTGAACAGTCTCTCCCCCCTTGAACACAAGGTCAATATCAACCCATAGGAAAGAAATAAAGGTTCTTAGGATTTCCCAAGGCTTACCTAAGCCGTGAACAGCCTGAAAATCGTTGAATCAAAACTCACCGAGTCGGAGCTTCCAAGTTGGTGAGTCAAAACTCAACCAAATCGTAATCTAGTGACATGTTTGTGTTCGTGGAGTTGAGGGGAGTTCAATGGTGTAGGTTGCAGGTCACGTTTGGATGGTTTGGACGTCGGTTGAAAGAGTTGCAGAGAGAAAGGGTTCTGGGGTTGAAGATGGAGAGAATGAAGAGAGAGAAAGTGATTTGCATTTTCTGATTGGGTGAAGGTTTGTGGAAGCGTGTTCACTGATTGGGTGCCATAATTGAGGGGAGGCACTTGATTGGTTAGGAGGAAAAACGAGAAAAAAAAAATTAATGGAGGAGAGGGATTGGTAGAGAATCAAATTAAATGATTTGATTGGTGGGTGAGAGATGAGAGGGCACAGGCTATATTTAAAGAAAGGAAGAGATAGGATTTTCTGATTTTGCACAGTGGAAAGGGCTCAGAAAATCTATCTCCCTATCTAATACAGTGTTTCTAACACTGATCGATTTGTACACATGCGTGTACAAAAATACCCGTTACCCTTGTATTTTGACGGAGCGAACTTTTTCGTTACAAGTCTAACACGCGCTCATGCGTTCTTATCGACGAGTATAAATTAAGTACAAAACTATGAAAAATAATTAGTTGTTGAAAAAAAAATCCACGTCGATTACACGTTTCCCAAAAAGGGAAAAATCGTCAAAACACACCAATGAAAATGAAATTCTAGTGAAAATTAAGGACGGGTTGTCACAATCTACCCCTCTTAAGAAAATTTCGTCCCCGAAATTTAAAATCATTTGTCATACAAAAATCAAAGATAGGAAGAAGAAAATATATGTACAAAAAAGGAAAATGCTGCTCCGTCCCGATCAGAGTGCATCGATTCCTTTTTCATGCCTCCAACTCATACTTTCCTCCTTCTTCAGTACAATACAATAATATAATAGTTTTCAAAAACAAAACATCGAAAATATTTATATGTACTAACGTCCCGTCGAAAATACATATGTATAACAACATAAGGTTTAGAGTAGTTGAACTGGTAGTAAAACTGAACATAGGATTTTTCTACTACGCATTCGAGTGTTGCGTACTCTGAAAGTAACTACATAGTAACCTTGGATCGAGCCCAATTAATAAGTCGGTAAAATACAACAAACACATAAGTACTAACGTAAAAGGACCTACCTATTTACTTGCTTAACGAATCCATCAAATAAGTCCTTGATATTACGGTCTGTAGCCCATAATATCGACAACTCAATGTTGTCGTGAGAAAAAAGTAACAAATTCCCGAGGGTGCAATATTACCATCATGCCCTCATTGGGAAATACACAAACAACGTCTAGTTAAGCCTCTATCGTGCTCACGCACTACCCCCCTTGGGTATCAACAACAATAAAATAATTCTATACTATGAACTTTCACAATTGAACACTTGTTCGTAAAACTCCTCTGACAATAAGTGCTAAGCAAGGAAACTCCGAACTACGTCTTAACAATGTCACACCCCAAGACTAAAAATTGTAACCGTAGTTACAAGCAGTTCTAACAAAAATAAGTGTCTAATACGATCATGCTACCACGAAATAGCAGATAAATACAACATGCCATAAAAGTCCAGGTAAGTCGTTCAGACTAGCCGTTAGTCTAAGAGTGAAATGTAACCGATGACAAAACTTACTACACGTGGCCTTCAAAAAGACCTTCCCCAATATTTGGTAGTAAAACTCGCATCATGTTGAGATACAATAATGGCACACCTACCATGTAGTCGAGCCAACGTAGTCCACAATGCCTTAGCAAGCAATTTCATAATGAAGTTCTCTCGAACTTAGTGAGAAAAGTAACTATGTCGAGATGGCTAGAAGAATACCCTAGAATTTGAGGATCAAAGCAAGTCCATCAAATCTAGAGTACGAGATAACTGGATTGGATGTATAACATCAACTACAACGGTAGTTTTTGAGATATTCAATCACCACGGTAAAGATTCGTTCAACCGAGCATTGCTGGGTGATTGAGTAATTAATGGTCACGACTGCACTTCCAAAGTCAACGGTTTTTCTAGACAGTGCTTCCGTTTCAAGGCAACACGAAGTGCAGTATGGTAGACATGCACCCAAGGTTAACTAGAATACCTTCCAGCACCGAGAGGTGAAAATGTTATCCTTTTGAACCAGCGGAAAGCGAATTGACTTGTCACATCAATCGATAATCACCATACATCATTAAAATCTCCACATATACAAGAAACTTGTACTAAGAGCATATGACAATATTTTCCTATATGTACTTAGACACGACTTGAACAATTCTTGATCATTTGTAAGTATCATCAAATCCATACTCGCAAATCCTGATTAGAATGAGATAATACAAGTTAAAGACATTCAAGAATAGATACGTCTTTTGTTGCTGTAGCAGTAAATACGTTTGCACAACCGAGGTAATACACAATAATGCAATCGTAAACGCTGATCTCGTCCTTCCATTATCGATGTTAGAAATTTAGCCCTTTCCCAACAAAGGTGTATTCGAGAAATTTTGACGTTGGTGAAGATTTGAACACATTTCTCCACAGAGAAGTGTCATCCATCTTTCGAATAAAGATGATGATTGTTGACTTTAGGTCATGAATAAGATGGTTCGTTTCGAATGGTTCTAACCATTGGAAAAGAAAAGCAATACTCTTTCACTTTGCCTCTGCCCGGTTGAAACATCTAAATGACACGTCACACTGGATTTCAAAATGATCAAAGTCAACAAAAGGTGTAAAACAAGGGTAAGATGAGACAACACTTCAGTTGTCAGAAACTTTAATCATTTTCAACAACCTAACTAAATTAACTTTCCTCGGTCATAAGTGAGGAAAAACACTATAGCCAAAAAGATAGCCAACCATTTGTCGATAAATCGACAGGATCAAAGATATCTCAGCTTCGTAATACTTTGCGAGAAGTTCAACCTTCTTCCGCTGAACCCTTTTTTTTGGAAAAAGGAAAGAATGTCGTTTACCGAGAACACGTTTCCCAAAAAGCTACCAACTAACAAGGTTACTTGAGGAATTTGTATAAACTGAATGTCAAAGTTCCCAAACACTCAATTTTTTATGCTGAAATTGAGGAGAGAGTCGTTGGTAAGACTACTCCAAATTTCATCAGGCTATCAAAGAACTCTCAGTTTCCAACAGTTAATCGGAGAGAACAACAACTCGAAGTAGGACTAACGGTTTTAGTCGTCAACCGACTGAGTTGTTGAAGTCTAGGTACAATTCCAGAGTTTGACCTTTCACTTTGTGGATAGATTTGAGGTTCCCAAGATAAAGTGTTTAGTCCCTAGTTGGGTAAATTCCTAAATCGGTAAACTTTGTAACTAAGTTTCTCAATGGCGTCAGAAACGTTCGATATGAAGCAATGAAAATTGGCATAATACTAGGAAGTGGATCGATGATGCACCTTACTTGACAATTTGGTGATATCCCTGGTAAGATTTTGGGATATGACGTCATAACTATACGTCTTCAAAACATACAATACTACTAACAAACTCTATGACACGAACTAAAAGGTATTCACAGATTACTCGACACTCAAAACACTCTAACGGTGAGATATTATCCCGTATTTCGATCCTACTGTCTACTTGTGGAAGTGATCGAGAGGTGGCTAGTCGAAGAGGTTTCGTTTACCTAGGTAGATGATAAGGTAAAAACAACCATGAGTTTACTATCCTAATACAAAGCTTGTTCTTAAGCTTCCACGATCCTAGTCTATTCGGCTCAAGTAGCCACTGTAATCAGTCTATTAGTCGCACCGCTAATTAATGCACTTAAGATATTTTAATATTGTTCGTTACCTTCAAATGCTGGTCAACGGTCTCTGATATCGGACAACATCGTCAATCATTAACATTACTGTAGGTTGATTACGGGTTAGAGCCCGTTTAGTAGTAAGCTTCGGGTGATTGGAAAGAAACTAGTTAAGTGAAGTAGTTCGTTGATTCAATAAGGATTTGATAACTGCTTTTAGGGAGTTCTGTTACTCCCAAGATATGACAACTCATACTCGCAAACTTATACTCACCTAAATAACGAGCACAACATCGAAATGAACGTCTGGGAATTGGTGTTTGGTTAGAAAGTCCCAAGGCTGGAAAAGAATTTGCTAACAATCTACTTTTAAAAAGACTTTATCAGGAGTCGATCTTCCTCCTGAAGATCCAACATGAACACCAGTATGTGTGAAGATATTAGTATTAACAGGGACCAAAAGTAATTTTCCCTTAGATGATCTTCCATTAAATGTTACCACTTTAGCACTTGATTTTCGCTTCAAACATTTCTAGAATCTTGACGAAATAACCTTAGTAGTAATTCTAAAAGAGGGTAAACTAATAGGTGCTACCAAAGAAGCAAAGCCATTTCTGGTTTCCTAACTCGAAAAGTTGGTAGCAATAATTAAATGGTAATGGGATTGGTAGGCAAATATCCCATGATGCACAACTATCGATATAATAGCCCTGCTTTAGGGCCATCAACTTATCTCAAATCTACATCTTTCCATGGCAGGGAATTTCTTTGCTTTAATTCTAAAGGCGTTCACCAAAATAATCTTCGAAAATATCGACAAGTCGACAAAACTATCCACCACTAATGGAAAGCTAACATGTTTTTCGTGCTCAATGAGGTGGCAAGATTCACAAATTAGGTTCAAGAACTAAGAATGCTTACATCACACATGTGATGAATGCAATACTGCCCAAACTTATGCTCTGATACCAAACTGACACACCCCGACCCGGAAAGTCTAGTTGGACTCTGAATCGAGTTGTGCTGACCGACAACTGGAGGGTGATGAAGCCATAAAGTGTAGTGTAGTGAAAATAATGAGAATAAATTTAAACCTAAAAATGCCTAAACAAAAGAGTGTGTGGGTGAGCAGGATTGCATCCATTTCACACGTGATAGTACAACATAAGAACAGTATAGTAATTAGGTTGAGAGTTATACCACTAAAGATAACCATCTACTGAGATTTGCCAGAATTCTCATTTACACGTGAGCACAGTTACTAAACCTAGAGGGGTGAAACAACGTTTTGTAAAAACCTTTATTTTTTTAATATACTAACCCCTCGCCCTAAAACAAGTATAGTTTCCTTAAAACATACTACGTAAGTACGTAAACAATAATACAACAACATTATAATTAGAAATATGCCAAGTCATGATATATCAATGCCACAATGATATAATCATGTGATAATCAAGTATAATCAATTACTCATCAATCTATGCTAGCACACAAGTCAGAGTTGCATAATGCAACCTGTACCACAGGACTGGGTGTAATCAATATGCTATAGTACTACGATCACGTGAAGAGTGATGTTGAAACGCAGTCATAGACGAGTCGGAATTGCCTAATGCAATCTGTACGATAGGACTGGCACCTAAACTTGGATCCAAGGCGAGCGAATGGTGCAGATGTCAATATACACGTGAAGGACTGGCCATGGCCCTGGGTTGAGTACTAACACCAGGGTGTAGCAAGATGAGCATGTACAAATATGTATGAATGTCATGACAGTAATATCCCAACCATATAACAGCATTTATCACAATTTATATCACAATAACAATACTTGGCAATGTAAGCATAAAAGTGAAGTAAATATGCATTTATGGAAACTATAATTATGTATAGATATAAAAACAAATTGCCCACTCACTGATACGCAGTCGAAATGAAGCCTTTGAACCTTGCTTGATCTCGTACGCCCTCAGAATATATTTCCCCTATATGTGAATTACTAATTAACTTAGTTTAATAACACACAAATGGGAACTTAAATAAAACCTCCTTAGATTGCTCAAACATAGCGTTTGAATATACGAAATCGATCTACTCGACGTCACGGACTTATACGCTTCACACGCCGCTACAAGTGGCTTCACTGGCAGCCACGCGCTGCACGCGTCGAGGACACATGGGAGACCACGCACACAAACGTGCTTCTGAGTACATACGTACTTTCCTTCCTCTCGAGTTCCTGCAATTTGTGCAGGTTTTGGTCCAACTTTCGGAGCTCCTAACGACCTCAATTCTCAACCAAAAATGATTCTACAAAGACCAATTAAAAGCTAGGAATGTAATGAATCGATCCATTTCATAGAAAGTTCAAATGTGGTCCATGTTGTCCAGGAATTTGGCTTGAAATTGGTCAAATGGCCACGGTCAAACTTTTCCAGAAATTTGGGAATTTCTTCCCAACTTTCAACGTTGATTTCTAACTCAATAGTTAACCAAACTCAATCATTCAAAAGCCATTTTGAAGTTAGGAATATAGAGAACAAGTATATACCTATTAGGAGTCCAGTTGTGGTTGAGGTAGGCTGGAAAAATGAGTTGAAAGTGACCAAATGGTCACGGTTCCTTTGCTGGAAAATTGAGCAGTCTCTTCCCCCCTCGAGCTTTCTATGTTGAAACATTCGTTTAAAAGATGAACACGAGGTCAATATCAACCCACATGAAAGAAATGAAGGTTCTCAGGATTTCCCAAGGCTTACCTAAGTCGTGAACGGCCTGAAAATCATTGAACCAAAACTCACCGAGTCGGAGCTTCCGAGTTGGTGAGTCAAAACTCAACCAAATCGTGATCTGGTTACATGTTTGTGTTCGTGGAGTTGAGGGGAGTTCAATGGTGTAGTTTGCAGGTCACGTTTGGATGGTTTGGACGTCTGTTGAGAGAGTTGCAGAGAGAAATGGTTCTCGGGTTAGAGAGGGAGAGAAGGAGGAGAGAGAAAGTGATTTGCATTTTCTGATTGGATGAAGGTTTGTGAAAACGTGTTCACTGATTGGGTGCCGAAATTGATGGAAGGCACTTGATTGGTCAGGAGGAAAAAGGGTGAAAAAATGAATGGAGGAGAGGGATTGGTGGATAATCAAATTAAATGATTTGATTGATAGGTGAGAGATGAGAGGGCATGGGCTATATTTAAAGAAAGGAAGGGATAGGATTTTCTGATTATGCACAGTGGAAAAGTCTCGGAAAATCTGTCTCTCTATCTAATACAATGTTTCTAACACTGATCGATTTGTACACACGCATGTACAAAAATACTCGTTATCCTTGTACTTTGACGGAGCGTAACTTTTTCGTTACAAGTTCGTTTCAAGTCTAACACGCGTTCTTATCGACGAGTACAAATTAAGTACAAAACTATGAAAAATAATTAGTAGTCGAAAACAAAATCCACATCAGATTACATGTTTCCCAAAAAAGGCAAAATTGTCGAAACACACCAATGAAAAAGAAATTCCAGTGAAAAGTAAGAACGTGTCATCACAATATTGTGAGATCCCACATCGCCCAGTGGAGTGGATCCTCTATGCCTTATATGTACATACCCACTTCCAATTAGCATGAAGCCTTTTGGGAGCTCATTGGCTTTGTGTTCCGTATGAACTCCGAAGTTAAGCGAGAATGGGCCAAAGCGTTCCCAGAAAAAAAAACCTTGAGGGCGTGGTCGGGGCCTAAAGCGGACAATATCGTCCTACAACGGAGTCGAGCTCGGGATATGGTAAAGCCCGGGATGTGGTGGAGTCCGGGCGAGGATGTGATAATTTGGTATCAGTGCTAATCCCTGGACGGAAGTGTGGTGACGAGGACGTCAGGCCCCTAAAGGGGTGGATTATGAGATCCCACATCGCCCAGGGGAGTGGATCCTCTATGCCGTATATGTACATACCCACCTCCAATTAGCACGAGGTCTTTTGGGAGCTCGCTGGCTTTGTGTTCCGTAGGAACTCCGAAGTTAAGCGAGAATGGGCCAGAGCGTTCCCAGGATGGGTGACCCACTGGGAAGTTCTGCTTACATGAGTTCCCAGAAACAAAACCTTGAGGGAGTGGTCGGAGCCCAAAGCGGACAATATTGTCCTACGGTGGAGTCGAGCTCGAGCCGGGGTATGACATTTTCAATATGTTCTAATACTTTATAATTTATATATTATTTTATTTTCTAATTTATGTATCCTAATATAATTATATGCGTTTTTAAAGTATAAATAGGCACTTATTTATACAATATATAACATATTTGCTTAAATTCGCCCAGTTCACCGAAGCGCTTGGTGCCAGCCCGCCGCTCGACTAACACCTAACGTCTATTAGAAACTTAATCACAAAATAAAAACACATATAAGAAATGAAATGGCTTCTATTGTCTTCTTTCTTCTATTCCTCTTCCTCTTCCAATGTCGAAAAAGTCGTTGCTGCTTCTCCATGTTTGTCCACTGCAAAAGAAAAAGGAAACAGGAAAATTTCTATTTAATCTCAGCCATAAAATCCCTTAAAATGAATCCAGTGGCTGAGAGCGTGATCCCCATTTTCTTTAAAAATGAGATAATTTGATATGAATCCAATTCTTTGAGCCACTTTTAATAATAGTACACTTATATTCCAGTCAGTTTACTTTCATTTCTATAAAAAATATATATATATACCCTTTGTATTATCCCTTAATTTTAAGATTTGCTCTTTTTCAATTACTGTGATAATTATCTCCTAATATTTTGTATAATAATATCTACTAATTTTTCTTCTGACTTGTACAGAAAGCCTTTGCTCTTTCTAATCATTGTCTATGCAAAATCCATACCTCCTCAACCTCGTTATATCTCCTCTCAAGCTCATCAATTAATTATGTGTTTTGCATATTATTTATTCCAATTGCCTTAAAACATTCTATTTTCTTCCACTAGCAGTCATGATTCGTGTCCAAGTCATCGAGGAATACAAGATACCTCTCCAGTTAAGCAATTTATGTGGCTACTACCTAACCTTCTTCTCCTTCCCTTCCCTAGATATCACCATGTCATAAAACATGGGGTGTGATATCCACACACCTTTTTTTACTTTTCACACCCTTTTTTACTTTTCACATATTATTCTAATTTTTGATCGTCGGATTAGATGAATTAAAAAATATCAACAGACAAAAATTAACAAGGGGTGTGTGAATAGTAAAAATGGAACTCTCGAATACTCGTCTAGACATGCAATTGTCACTGACCAATTGTCTGGCTTATAGGCACACCATTTATTTAATGTGTCTTACTTATAAGTATATTTATGTTTTATACCTCTTGGTTAGTTTATATATGTCAGAAAGTGAGCTTATGGGCATAGGAGGCATTTAACGGAAGGGGTTCTCATTTTTTAAAAAGAAAAGGATTAGTTGTGGGGCTCATACCACACTAAACTTCAATGATCTGAACTGTCTATTTTTCAAGTTGCACCTCTTAGATCATCCTTACAAAATATTAGCGAAATCTGAAATATTTGAGACATCTAACTAAGTTCAAAGAAATTGATGAACACTTTATTCTATAAGAAACAATGAAATTTAATTGTAATAATTGAATAGGCAAATGATTTCAGATTGAATTGAATTTTTACAAAGATGATATATGAATCGAAACTTACAGGATAGACATTCAGATCGTTAAAGTTCGATGTAGAGTGAGTCTACAACTAATCTCAATTTTTTTATTTTAAATAGGAATCTCTTCCCTTAAAGGGTCTCTATGTACCGATTAGTTAGATTTCATACTATATATGTTTGCATCATTGGATCAATATGTCTTGCTTATACGTATGTTTATCTTCTTTTTTTTTTTGGCAAATACGTATGTTTATGTATTTGTATCTTTCATTTATGCTATATATTTTGCAAGTGGGTTTATAATTACGTATTTATATTAAATTATATTTGTTCGATGCTTACCTACTCGTAGATAGATTCCGTACTGCTTGTTTTTCATCAAATGTTGAAAGGTTAAGTAGATTAAGGACGTTTAAATATTTAAAATTTTGGATTGAAATGTAGTGACATAGTGGTCATGAGTGTTGCGGCACTAAAACTATGTTTGGATGAGGAAAAAAAAATTTGGAACTTTGACAAAAGTCAGAATTTATATATAGACATGCACAAATTCTCTTTTTTGGATTCATAACATAGACATTTAAAATCCGTGTGGAAAAAAAACTTAGAATTTTAGACCTCCGATTCCCAAGTTTAAATTTCATGTAAATTGGTATCATTTCTAAATTTATATGAGTGAGAGTTTAAAAATAACAAATTCCGTATTCAAATAATCTATTCCCTTAAGGGACCTCTAAGTACCGATTAGTTAGATAGATTTCATACTATATATATTTGCATCAGTGGATCAATATGTGTTGCTTATACGTATGTTTTTGTATCTTTCATTTATGTTATATATTTTGCAAGTGGGTTTATAATTACGTATTTATATTAAATTATATTTGTTTCGATGCTTACCTATTCGTAGATAGATTCCGTACTACTCGTTTTTCATCACATGTTGAAAGGTTAAGGAAGTAGATTAAGGATCTTTAAATATTTAAAATTCTGGATTGAAATGTAGTGACATAGTGGTCATGAGTGTTGCGGCACTAACATTATGTTTGGATGAGGAAAAAATTTTGAAACTTTGACAAAAGCTAGAATTTATATATAGACATGCACAAATTCTCTTGTTTGGATTCATAACATAGAAATTTTAAATCCGTGTGGAAAAAAACTTGGAATTTTAGACCTCTAATTCCCAAGTTTAAATTTCATGTAAATTTGTATCATTTCTAAATTTATATGAGTGAGAGTTTAAAAATAACAAATTATGTATTCAAATTTATTATTCTTTTAAATTAACCAAACAAAAAAAATTCACAAATTATAAAAAAATAAAATTTCATCATTTTAAAATTTCTTAATAGGCTTAAATTTCTCCATCCAAACAAAGTGTAAGGGTGATGAAAGGCCCTGCAAACTGGAATGTGGCCTGTGTGAGGGATGTTCCATTGGACCGATGTGGGTGACAGTTGGTAGGGCCTAGAGAGGCTACTGAAGTGGGCCGTTGGGTGATGATGCAGCAAACAGGCCATATGGTGGATGGTCAACAAATGGGCTTGGGGAAGCTAGTAGTGGAACTGTGTCCAGCTCAACAAATGATGGTGCGCGCTAGGTCTGATTCTCACCAAAGAGAAATTCACATTGGTTAAATATAACACGGCGAGAAAATAAAATTGACTCGTATGAGCATCTAAACAGTAATCCCTTTGTGATTAGTGTTGTAGCCAATAAAAATATATTGAACAAATCGATTCGTTAATTTATTCTTAACATAAGGTCCAAGAAAAAAAAAACACAAACAACCAAAGGTACGTAAGAAAGCGTAGGGTGAAGGACGTTGAAAAATAATAGAATAAGGTGATGACCAACGAAATGTAGGGGTGGGAAGGAAGTTAATGAAATGTACGGAAACGAGGGCCGTTTCAACCCACAAGTTTAGTGATGCATGGGATGCATCAAGCAGTGTCCAAGTCATATCAGCAGCATGTTGTTGCTTACGCTCAGCTAGACCGTTTTGCTGAGGAGTATGAGGGCATGAAAATTGTTGTTAGATGCCGGATAGATGATAAAACTCAAATTTGGATGAATTTACATATTCAATGCCACTTGGATTGTTTGCTTGCTTCGATTGCTTGTTCACTTGGTTTGTTCGTTTGCTCACTTGCTTGCTCACTTGAGTCGCACGCTTAAATCACTAGCTCATCTTGTCCGCTTAACAAAACTTTCCTTGTCCTCCTAACGAAGCTTGTCTTGCCTTTTCCGCCTAATCGAGCTTGTCTTGTCGTGTCCGCCTAAGGGAGCTTGCATCCCCGCATCTACTTGTTGGCAACCTCATGGTGTGTACCGCCATGAGTTTGACAGGGCGAGGAGGGGGTGTTAGAATTTATTAGTTTATTTAGGAAATTAATTAGAGATTTGGTTTGATTTTGTATTAGGTTTTTTGATATTTACGCATTAGGGTTTCTTAGGTTTACGTCGCTATAAATATAGCTTGTAATTTAGTTTGAGAGGACAAGTGAATCACAATGTAGTTTATTCAGATTATGTAGTTGTCTCGACAATCTCCTTTATTTGTTTTTCGTTCATAAAATTATATTCATTTGTAGTCCGTTTGATAGTTTGCCATGCGTACTCTGATTTTCAGCTGTTCTAAGGTTTAATGTTAGGACTCGTCCTTAATTTCACAATATTTTAATACTAAAAGTGTGAAACGAAATGTCCCTTGAGGCGAGAATGTGGACTTTTGTTGACCATCGTATCGTGAGACGTATGACCCATTATGTTAGTATGTCCTTATAGTACTCGACGTTACTAAAGCGTGGGTGCAAACAGAGTCAAATTCAGAGTTACGATAAAAAATTTACGAAACTACGAAGGCAAATGGCAATTTAGTAAATTCACTATTCTCGACATTTGGTTTTGATATTTTATTTTTATATTATTTTCTAGTGGGAATTTTGTGGACCGTGAGACCGACACCCCACTCAACTCTCCTTTCCTCTCTTCCCTATGTTCCCTTTATCCCACAGTCGAGGGAACTCTCTCGAACTCCTTTATCTTTCTATTTCCCCTCTATGCACACACACACACACTTATACAACCACAGCAACAACAACGACAACCACCATCACCACCATTGCACACCAATGAAACCCCACAAACCCAAAACAGTAAGGGGACTCTTCCCCAGTTTTTCAGTGAGACCCGCAAGTTTGCAGACATTTTTTTGTCCATCTCCTACAAACTTTCAGCCTCAAAATAGGTATAATCGTATTCCTCTCGTCTTAAGCTTCATTTAAACATATTATGGGTCCGATTAGGCAAAGAAATGAGAAAGTTATAACCGTTTGAATCTTACCAAGTTTCTGGCAACCTTCGCGGCCTTCAAGCCATTTTATGGCCAAACCACTCAACTTCGTCTCGTCGAGAGGCATGATTTTCATTTTTGAATCACTCAACTTTGTTGAGTATTGACGAAGTTATGGACATTTGAAAAATCCCTAAATATTCGCCCAAAACCCAGTTTCCGATTGGTTTTCCGTGAACCGGGTCAACCCGACCCAGTGACCTATTGGAAGTATGCCCACAAAGCCACTCATTTGATGTAATAGCTTTTGGAATACTTATTGTATTAAACTTTTATATGTTTAATGAAGGGCAAAGCTTATTGTTAATCACTATTTATTGTATTATGT
>JADOBS010303778.1:0-24776 GCA_015708375.1 Cydonia oblonga | reverse complement strand
TTTTTTTTAATGGATAACAAGTCGGGTCATATTACCTGATAATATTAACGGGTCAATTTCGAGTCGGGTCATATTACCAGTTTACTTTAACGGCTGTTACACGATATGACCTCTTTAAGATATTGAGTATGTCACGAAACGACATAAACACAAAAAAACACGACATAAATGCCAGGTCTACTTGGAACTTGAAGAGGCTGAATTGAATCTTGATTTCCTTGATGTGGCATGTATGAGCATGAGAAATTTTTCCTTGGATATAACACAAGTGGTACACCACATGTTATTATATAAATGGTAGAAAATTTTATTTTTTATGTTATTAATTTTTTAACAAAAGAATCTCACAACTTGAATAGAAACACATGGTGTACCATCTCGTATTTCGAGCACACTAAAAGTCTTTCATAAGAGCATACCATGATAAGGTAAGTGAAGATTTTGATGTCCTCGAGTATACTCACTAATGTTGCGAATGCCAGAATAAAAATGATCAAGGAGGCTCAAAAGTCTCAATCTGAAACGCTCTCTTGATCTTACAAAAATTATTGTGCTGTGTGGTGAGCAATCAATGTTGTATGGGTCTGGTATGGTGTCGTCCTCGTCATCCTCTTCCTTAAATCTAAACTCCACACCTCTCTGACTTTCTTCCTATCTCCTTCCCCTAGACAAGAATCCTCCTCAAAACTCACAAGCAACAGATTGCTTGAACTGTATAGAAGCCATCAACCTCAAATCAAACCCAACGAACAAAGTTTTTAAGATTTTTTTTGTAGGCTCAAACAGTAAATGCTCGTCCTTTTATGGCTCTACCTCTGCTAGAGAGCTGCAATCAAAGATAGTGTAAAAATTCACACCATAAGATAGTGTGGTTAGAAACCAAACTATTGGATTTTTATAGTGCGAGGCCCATTTTAGACTAAGCCCATTTGAAGTCGGGTACCACTGTCAACCCGGTAACCGGAGTTGCGATGCCTAAAACCCTGTCTGTCCCCCTTCCCCGCCAATGTTCCGGAGATTGGGGTGTTTGGCAACCCAGAAAAACGAAAGAAAATAAGAAAAAACCAGAGGTTGGAGGGAGGGCGGCAGAAGATGGAGGAGAGAGCAAAATGCTTGGCATTGCTCGGATTCGGAGCTCTGGTAGGCTCTGTTTCCACCATCCTTCTCTTGAAGTTTCGACCAAGGTCTGTCAGTCACTTTAGTTTTTTTTTCCGTTATCAGTAGCTGATTGAGTTTATTTTCGATACGAATATAATGATATTGGTATAAATTCTATTGATTTTTCGATACGAATATGATGATACTCACTGGGAAAGGGGGTTTCGGTGTGCTGGGGTTGATTTATCTACTTCTTACTCCGCAGGACTGTCAACGGATGCGATGAAAAGGGAGGTGAGTTGCATAGTAAGTTACCCAATTGTTATTTAATTTGTAGAGAAAATCTGTTTATTTACTTGGTGGTAAGTTATAATTGGCCTTTGCCTGAATTGGGTTTCAAGTAAAAAAATATGTAAAGTTTCTCACTTTATCGTTAAGTGATAGCTTATGCAGGAGTTTTACCAGTGCACCATGTCTCAATTTTTTGTAAGATGTTTCATTCTACGTTATGGTAGGAGTGTAGGACTGAAATGTTTTGTTGGGTTCATTTGACATTTTGGTTTGCTTAATTCAGCACCAACTTATGATTCGAGGACATATAATAGAAGTTAAATGCTCGAAGAACTTACCGTTGCTATGTGTACCTTGTGCTGAATAAAATTGAATCTGTAAAGGGTCTCTTCGAGTCTACAACAATGCCCTATTGCTCACAAGTGAGCCTAACCACCTGCATAAATAGATGAAAAATGCTTGCTTGGAAAGCAGTCTATGTAGATTGCAGCTGTTTTGATACCAAATTCATGGGTTTTATGTGTTCACCTTCTATTTTGACTCACCCCATTTGTCTTCCGTTAGGTTTGTAGCGGTGATGTTTGTTTTTCTCCTTCTTTTGTCGTTTTTATTGTTACTCCAGGTATAGGGCCTGTATCCAAGACACGAACAAATTGTTGTGCAGTTTCTGGGAATGGGAATAACAAGATGGCTGGTGTAGATCTTCTAAGTGATGAAATAGTTTCTGAACAACTAACAAGGTATATTATCTTTATTCCTGCAAACCATTTGTTTGGCACTCTCTCCTATAGTGATCATACATGATTAGTTGTTTCATAATCTATCCTTTGATTTATTGAATACTTTGATTTATTGAATACCTACCACATTTCTTTCCTCTTTAAGACATTTACTTTCATAGCATTCATTTAAACCAGGAAAATTCTGTAGCCATTTATACATGCTGCCTTTTGTTTTCAACAGGAACATTCAATTTTTCGGACTTGAGCCTCAACAAAAAGTTACTGCATCCTATGTTGTGGTCATTGGTCTTGGAGGAGTTGGAAGTCATGCTGCATCAATGCTTTTGCGATCAGGGGTTGGAAGGCTCCTCCTTGTGGACTTTGATCAGGTATCTCTGTGAAGCCTAAGCATTACTCGTGTCTTGGGCTTCTCCACCTATTTCAAATTTCTTGGGTTGATTCTCTAGTTTTAACATGATAATAAAGCCTTGCAAAGGTTCCTATCTCTCAAAAAGTTTCTGAATTCGCTACTGCTGCTCAGAAACGGAATGTTGATGTGTTTGGGAATTAGAAGGAAAAAGAGGAGGGTATTGAAAAGGATTTTGTGTAAGAGATGTGTTCCCTTCCTTGTCAATTTGGAGCATGAATTGTAACTGACTATGGAATATAAAGAGGTTATTGCCCAAGAGGTTCTGCAAGAACGCTGTTCCCTTCCTTGTCAATTTGGAGCATGAACTGACTAAGGAATATAAAGAGGTTATTGCCCAAGAGGTTCTGCAAAAACGTTGGCTCCAGAAATCTGGGAATACCGTCACAGGAGGTTTTGCATTCGAAACCTCCAATCCCAATTCCCAACTTCTTTGTTCATTTTCAAGTTGTAGGTTTGTCTGCATTTCCCAAATTTTCAATTTGCAGCAGGGGGTGCATGCACGGTGGGGTGTTAGCTTTACATCCATTGTTGGCCCATTCCCTAGTAGCTTAAGCTTTTGGGCTTTAGTGGTTGTCTAGTGATCTATACTACTTAAAATTATTGATGCGGTTGCAGCCTGCACGAGTTATGGATATAAAATCCCACATCGGGAGTTGGAAACCTTGCATTACAAATATCTTGGGCCTGTCCACATCCAATTGGTTTTGGTCCTTTAATTGTAACAGCTATCAATTATCTTATCATTTACCTGCTAAATGTATATAGATATAAACTTAAAAAACAAACAGACTATGTCAGATTTTGTACAGTTGTTGGCGATACTAGGCAATGGAGATTATTTATTATCAAGTGAGATCTGATACTCTCATGAAGTTCCGTTTCAACATATGCAATCAATTAATTTGCAATAAATTTATCTCCAATCTAATCACAGAATCTTGTTTTACTCATTTTCATACATATTCTTATTTTGACTGGGTTCAGTTTTGGAGGTATTGCAAGCTAGACATCTTTTACTTGTTTGCTCCAGCTTGAAGGGGATTGTAAGAAGTGTTTTTACTGTCTGAGATCCACAACTTGTGTTTGTAACTGGTTTCTTTTCGTCTTTGAAAAGCATCTGTATAAATGTCATAGAAGTGTTGGATGCCTAGATTTAGGAGAGCATCCTTCTCCACATTCTCCCCTATCTCCATCTCCTAAAATCTTCTATTCTAAATTCTTTCTAACATCTTTGCTTTTACGTCCATTTCATTACAAGGTATCAGTTTCATCACTCAATCGACATGCTGTTGCAACAAGAGCAGATGTTGGCATCCCAAAAGCTCAATGTCTGAGAGAGCATTTCTTGTCAATCTTCCCAGAGTGCCACATAGATGCAAAAGTTTTATTATACAATGAATCATCTGAAGAAGAAATCCTTGCGGGTCATCCTGATTTTGTTCTAGATTGCATTGATAACATTGATACAAAGGTACCACTATTGCCTGGAACTGAAAGTAGTCTGAATGTTTTATTTTAGCTAGCCTTTTATTCTGATTTCTCGTTTAATAAGTCACTAACAATCTGTAAGTTAAATTTAATAATATCGATATTGTCTACCTTTTTTATTCGAATATCTTCGTAGGTCTATAGATCAGTTAGAGAGAAGGTCCATTAGTTCTTAGTTTGATATCATATATGCAACAATTACAGTCTCATAATACTTCTTCGGTGACCATGACTTAATTGCTTCATCCATCAGATATGGTATTTGGGGAACATATTTGATTTTGGGACCTGTGATAAGTTGCAAACAAATGCTTGGTCATTTAATTTATGGATGCAGATTCTATCCCTTCTCTGCATATACTATGTAATTAGACATGTATGTGTCACTTTATGTGAAAATACGAGAACTGCATTAATCAGATGAATTAATTGATTTATGACGCAGGTGACAAATCATTTAATATGCTTCCATTCTGGCCATATGCTTTTATTGTTTTGTACCTTTCTCTATGATCAATGATTAAGCATCCTATAGTCCGTTAAAGGGCTGTACTTGTGAGGAAATGCAAAGCTGCTTCTAAAATAATACAAATGTTGAAGCACATCTATAACTATTCTCCTGCTATAAGACCACTGCACATGATTTTCCCCTGCACATCATTTTGCACGAATGAGTGGTTGAGATTTGACTAAATCTTATTTAGATAAATCTCAACTGCTCATTAGTGTTTTTTGATGCTTAGGAGAGCAAAGCTCATCCCACTGCATGCATCCCACATTGTAGAAAGCCTCAACAAATATCTTTCAGTAGTTGTTTTACAAGCAGTACTGTTTTTAGTTGTTTTACAAGCAGTACTGTTTTTTGTTCTGGAAATTATTTGTGTATCCTATTAGGAACTGAAAGTTCATTTTTCAATTCTTGATTTATCATATGTAATAGGTGGCACTTCTTGCTGCGTGTGTACGTAGGGGTTTGAATGTATTATCAGCAACAGGAGCTGGTGCTAGAGCTGACCCAACTAGAATACGCGTTGCTGATTTAAGACAATCAACAAATGATCCATTATCCCGATCTGTAAGGATCTTGACTTTAATTTAATTAATAGTTTTTGTAACACAAATAATGACTTGTCGCCAGGATCTTTTTGACAATTTTCTATTGCTAAACCATGCTATGATTTTTATTTTATTTTATATTTTTTATAGTGGAAATAGTTTTTAGCTTTGTGCAGTAAATTGTTCCAACACTTAAGTACCTGTATTTTGCCAGAGCTTCTCATTTTTTTTTTGGCTTTCCGAATTATTGCATGTAAAATTCATGTAGCATTAGTCAATTGTTTAATGATAATTTTCTATTAAGATACCTTTAAAATATGTTGATGTATTTCTTTAGTATTTCTGGTCAATCTTTTGAGCATATTCGGGACATCTTGTTCCTCAACTTTTTCAGTTCATCTTTATTCTAATTAATAAGGGTTTCCTTTATCCCACAGAACAATGCCTTTCTAATATATTTGTATGGGAATGTTTTCTTGTCAGACAATCTAGTATGCTATGTTGCCAGATAATGATGTTTTGTTGGGATTCTTGCATTGCTCTTATATCTCTTTATCAAATTGGTAATTACAGGTAAGACACCGTTTAAGGAGAGATTATGGCATTGAGGGTGGCGTAACTGTTGTATTTTCATTAGAGAAGCCTAAGGCAAAGCTTCTTCCATTCAAAGGACCAAGTGGAGAGGAAGAAAATCCTTCAGATTATCAGGTAATGATTTAGTTTAATTTATTTGGTTATTTACTTCCATTGAATTGTATAGATCCCAGGCGTCGTAAATTTCTTAAGGTGTTGTAAAAAAATTCACTGTCTTTTTACTATGACATCAGATCCTACCGGGGTTCAGGGTTCGCATAATACCTGTTCTTGGCACTATCCCTGCAATATTTGGACAGGTCATGGCCTCCTTTGTTTTGACACAACTGGCTGGATTGCAAGTTCAAACTGAGCCTATAGTAAATTTGGACATTGACCATTACCGGATGCTTCACCAACGCCTTATTGAACATGAGGAGTCATTGTATGGAACTGCCTTGCATGTCCAGGTATGGAAAGGTCTCCTCCCCTAAATTTCGCTCCTTTGAGGTTACCGTACTGTTGAATGTTTGGGAATGGCTATGGCCTTTTCTAACTTCTTTTAGGATTTCTTTTGATTACTTTAATGGGATGATATAGATTTGTTCTTAACTGGGTCATGTGTAGTTGGGGCTGTGGAGCTGTTGGACTCCCAATGGCTAATAGTATTTTCTTTGTTCTTTATTGTTTTTGTTAATGAATTAGCATTTAAAAGCTTCCTGTAATAATAGCATGGAAATTACATAATGCATCCCCTCATGTCGAATCCAAGAGTGGTTCTATGGTGACATAAAGCGTTCTCTCTTTTGTAAGGTTCCTTGACACTGATGAGCTGCCTTCAAAGATCATTTCAAGAATCCACTCCAAATGGTTGTGGGGCTTCTAATCAATGGAATGCTCCGTTAATTTGATTTAGTCCTCTGAAATTATTCTCTATATTCCTCATCAATATTTTAGTCAATACTGCGATGGACTAGGATTTGTATTTCATGTCATTTTTGAAGTCGCAACTGACATATTTTATGCCAAAACACTGTTTTTGGTTTTTTGATCTGCGAATGTTTTAATGTTCCGTTCTAAGTGCCTTTTATTAGTCAGTAGGATAGGATAGTTATAGTCAATGTGAGCACAACTTTAGGCCGATTTTTACTGGTATGCAGAGGAAAAAAGAAACACGGGCTTATTCATCAGAATTAATTGTTTTGTGGCTGTTCAGTGTTCTTATTCTCTTAAAATATCCATCTAAGTGATGCTGCAATACTCATTTGCCCTTTTTAATAGGTGGATGTTGAGGAAGTGATGTATATTGCAAAAGAGTTGTGGCATGGAAGAAGTGCAAGAGAGCCATTCGCTAAAGATGTAGGACGTGGGATGTGGCGATCGGTAAATGAGTTAATGCTTGTGAGGTACGGATTCACTTTTGTATTACCATTGATCAGCAAGCATATAATATTTCATGTTTAAATCTCGTAAACGAATACCTGTGTGAAACAATGAACTTGGTAGGGAATCTTTCGTTCTTTAAGCACAAACATTTGAAGGATTAAAGGTTTATTTATCACTGAAGTGTTCAACTTGTTGTTCCTTTCTTCCAGGTGGGACAGGGAAAAGCCGGCATCTGTATCCAACCTAATTCTCTTAAAATTTAAAGAGGTATATGAGAGTATATTCAACTTTGGCACATTATCAGTGCTTCGTTGAACCCGGAAGCCAGCTTTTTCGATTGAATTTGGTGTTCATAAAATGCAAGTACATGCTAGTTCTCATTTGCCTGCAATATTTTTTGTGTTTCGTCATGTCAAATTGTTGGAAGTTCTTTTCTTTCTGCATGGTAGACGTTGAGTTCCCCAATTAATGGTCAAATGGATCGGCATCTAAACTAGTGGAAGCTTTGAACTATCAAAATCGTTTTTGGTTTCGATTGGTATGTATAAGCTTGAAATTGTTGTCCTTTCCCTTTTGCAAGTGACAAGTTAATTTCGATTTTCATTGGGTTAGTAATAGTTTCCTCAGAATCACAAGGAGATGTATCCTAAATCATTCCCATTTACCCTTAATTCGATCGAGGGACTTGCTGGGACACCATGGGATGAATTTAAGGGCGGTTAAACCTACTCTCATACGAGCTGCTGGCGGTTCATTCATCTGACCGTAGACTAGAGCCACTTTTGTTAGGAATGTTCTGTTAGTTGCTTTAGAACGTTATTTTGTTTCTTCGTTTCCTAACATGGTCCCGTTTCTTGTGTTCAGGCAGATGAACATGAATCGACCACTCTGGAGGATATTAAAGAAAGAGAAGCAGAATTTTTCGATAGAGTGACCTCTGTTCTGAAGCGCGCTGAGCTAGAATTTGGCTTGGCTTCTAACCAACGATGCTCGTGATCCGAGGTGGTCTCTGTAACTAACATCCTTTGATACATGTACGTCTAAGCTTGATCGATATAAAGTTAGGATCCGTTTCAGCAGCGCTTCAATCTTCACCAAATGTGTATTTTACATGAACATGGTTGTAACTTGTTATGTTACTATTGGAACTCCAAACGAAACTGGGCATCGAAGCAAAGAGCTTTTTTTGCATATTCTGGATTATTTGTGTTTTCCTTGAATGATAAAAACCATCATTCGTCCCGAGATTTTATTTTAAGATTATTTTCCTTTTAGAACAACTAATCATAGCCATACGTATGAAGCAACGTTCTGTGCAAGGGTGCGATGTTCGCACAATTTGGAGGGAGGAATGAGAGATTTAGGGGAAATGACTACTTTCATATCAATATTACCATAAATTTAGGGTATTAAATTTGGTTATTTTTCCAAAATTCTCCGGAACGAAATGAGACTAAAGTAAGGGGTAGGTGTCGTGATTTACAATTTATCTAGGGGTCATTTAGGTCTTTTGCAAATTTCATTCAGGACAAATATGCGGCCGCGGGAAAAAATACTACCTAGCAGAATGCTAATCAGACAAAGAACGAGGACCCTCCTAATCCTAAATTTTTTCCGCCGGTTCACGACAACCGAGTCGACTCAGCCCCAACTCGCCGCCGCCGCCGCAACCCCCGTCGACCCGGCCCACCTCCTCCGGGTCTGCACCATTCTGTACCAGCAACAGAACTCGCCCGAGTCACGTCTCCACTCGAACCTCAACTCCTCCGCCTTCCAACTCACCCACGAGTTCTTCCTCCAGGTCTGCAACTCCTTCCCCCTTTCATGGCGGCCCGTCTACCTCTTCTTCCGCTACACTCAGTCCCACCACCCCGATTTCACCCACACCGCCGTCTCCTTCAACAAAATGCTCGACGTCAGCGGCAAGTCCAGGAACATCCAGCTCTTCTGGGACACCCTCCATGAGATGGGACGTCGTCGTTTGGTGAATCGCAAGACTTTTCTGATTGCTCTCAGGACGCTGGCCAAGGCCAGGGAGTTGAACAAGTGTGTCGATTTCTTTCACGCCATGAATGGGTTTGGATTTGGGTACGATTTGGGGAATTTGAATACGGTGGTTGAGGATTTGTGTGGGTCAAAGCTCGTCGTTGAGGCGAGATTTCTGGTTTTGAAGCTGAAGGAATCGATTCGGCCCGATGGGTTTACTTACAGGTGTTTGATTCAAGGTTTTTGCGATGTGGGTGATTTGATCGAGGCTTCAAAGATTTGGAATTTGATGGTGGATGAAGGGTTCGACCCGGATATCGGTGCCGTTGAGAAGATGATGGAGACCCTTTTCAAGACGAATCGATACGGCGAGGCGCTGAAGGTTTTCCAAATGATGAGGGTAAACAGAATGGAGGATTTGGGTCTCTCAACTTACAGGCTTGTGATCGAGTGGATGTGTAAAAGGGGCAAGATTGAGGAAGCGCATGAGGTGTTTGAGGAAATGCACAAGAGAAGGATTGAGGCAGATAATTCGACATTGGCGTCACTGGTTTACGGGCTTTTAGCAAGGGGACGAGTTACAATGGCGTTCAAGGTTGTGGAAGGGATCGAAAAGCCGGATATTAGCTTGTACCACGGGTTGATCAAGGGGCTTCTGAGGCTGAGAAAGGCGTGCGACGCGACGGAAGTGTTTAGGGAGATGATCAAAAAAGGGTGCGAGCCTAACATGCACACTTATATCATGCTATTGCAAGGGCATCTGGGGAAGAGGGGAAGGAAGGGATCGGATCCTCTGGTGAATTTCGACACCATTTTTGTTGGGGGTTTGGTGAAGGCAGGGAAGTCGTTAGAAGCCACCAAGTATGTGGAGAGGGTGATTAAAAGAGGACTCGAGGTCCCTAGATTTGATTACAACAAGTTTTTGCACTATTACTCAAATGAGGAAGGGGTGGAGATGTTTGAGGAGGTGGGGAAGAAATTCAGGGAGGTCGGGTTGGTGGATTTGGCGGATATTTTTCAGAGGTACGGGGAGAAAATGGCGACGAGAGATAGAAGAAGAAATAGGGCACTCGAGACGTGAAGAGAGGTGGTGAGTCCCTAGACTTTTGGGGCATTTGTCAGATCACTACAAGTTCCCTGACCAATCACGGACGATCTATGCGATGGAAAGAAGGGTATCTAGAAAGATTTTTCAGTATGACCGTCACACGAGGTAGTACATCACATCACTGTAACCTTCCTTAAATCCGAGTGACTATTGTTTGGGGTAGAAGATGATGATTTTGTATATACAGAGACAGACAGACGATAAATTTATTTAACCAGTGCCTGTTTTTGCATTACTTGCAATAACTTTTTGAAAACTTAACATTTTTGCTCTTAATTGATTAGATGTATGATGAGCATACATCATAGTTTATGATGGTGAGCGAAAATACTCCCTATTTTCCTTTGTTATTTGGGACTCGGATGTTATTTTCCCTAGTAGGATTATGAGTTGATGGGGTATATAAAACTTGCTTTTTTAGTGTTTGAAATTTCGTCAAGATGGCTAATATTTTTGTGGGATATTAGAAAATTAAAGAAAGATATGAAAATGAGGAGTGATGTTTAAACTTCAACCTATGCTATAGAAACTCTTAAATGAACAGACTCCACCGATGCCCCTCGAACGGCAAGAATTAGTTCGGGCGTATTGGAATCGGTCTCGATTACAAAAGATTTTAGACGTTTTGGTCGTAGATCAAGACGGTTTGTTTTAAAAAAATAAAAAATAAAAAGTAAATGGCTTGATCTATGAGAAAACAGAAGTACAACTACGAGGCCGACCCATATACATAGAATGCAATCCGGTTCTTAGTATAAGAATTTCGATCGGTTGCTGCATATAGCTAGATCCTAGATCAGGTCCATGGGATCGGCTAAAATCATCAGATTTCATCAATACTCTTGACGTATTAATTAAATAATTGGAAAAAAAATTTGATTTCCTCTAAATCTGTGTTTGACATTTTCTAAAATTATATTTTAAATTTCCAATTTTTTAACAAATTTTATCATTTTCCCGAAAATGTTGTATGTCCATCAATATTTTTACAAATTTCCATGATACGCAGACATATTTTTATCAATAAAGCTTAGTATTTTATCGATTTTGTGGATTTCGGAGATAGTGTTGTAGGTGTGTTTTAAAGTCTTAAGACGCTTGCCTAGAAATTATATTGAATTCCAACTTTATTCAAAGCCGACTAATGGATTGCATACTATGTGTTTTTATATAAGTGATAGAAAATGTTATTTTTTAAATTATTAACTTTTTATTTTTAACATACATATCATACTATTTGTATAATAATATATGATGTACTATCTCCTATATCTGTCACATTGAAAAATTTGTCCGCACTTATTTTTACGGATTCTTAAAACCAAAATGGAGTCCAGTTGCATTTTTTTTAGCCAAAACGTTATCGACTCGAACCAACCGACCAAGAGCCAAAATCAAGCCCAATTCGCCACCTGGCATGACACGTGGAATGCAACCAGAACAAAACAGTAAGGACCCCCCAATCCCTGCCAACTAAATCCACCGACAGTGCACCTCCCATTTCCCCCCACACAGTTTAATCGAGATCCTCATTGCCATTCATCACGCTGCATGCAAATCGACGTGTCAAAGTCTCGTCCCACAGAACCACGTAGCAGCTACAAACGCACCCCATCTCCACGTGTCACATTCTCATAACTCCACCGATTATATATACGGCCATCTCTTACCTTCCAGAGTACCAAAAGAAGATACAGAAAAGAAGAAGTCAAAAACTCGAAAAGCATTCCAAGTGTTTGTTTGAAAAGAAAAAAATCGTGTCTAAGTTCGAACTGCATTTTGTGGGTTTTCAATGGCGTCGTCGAAGCAAATGAAGGAGGAGACAGCCGCCAAGGCAGCAGCGAGGCTTGCTGCCGATGAACCGGCGGAAGAGACTGTCGTGGTGGAGACTACTTATGTGACTGATGACCAGGGGAGGCCAATAGAGTTTGCACAGCGCGAGGAGAAGCCCGGTGTTTTCGGGTCGATGATGAAGGCAGTGACGGGGACTTTAGAGCATGCCAAGGAAGCTGTGGTGGGGAAACCCCACGAAGAAAGTCAGGTTCAAGAGAAGGGCAAGGAGTATAAAGACTACACCACCCAGAAGGCAAAAGAGACCACTGATGCAGCCGGGGAGAAGATAAACGAGAATACTGAAACCGCTGAGGAGAAGGCGAAGCAGGCCGCGGAGAAGGCAAAGGAGACGAAGGAAGCGGCTAAGGGGAAGGTGGGTGAGTATGCGGATTACACAGCTGAAAAGGCGAAGGAAACTAAGGACACCGCTGCTCAGAAGGCGAACGAGGCTGCTCAAAAAGCGAAGGAGACAAAGGACAGCATGGCTCAGAAGGCAAAGGAGGCGAAGGATGCAACAATGGGGAAAGCGGGCGAGTATACAAACTATGCAGCTGAGAAGGCGAAGGAGGCGAAGGACACAACTGTGAACAAAGCCGGCGAGTACACCAACTACTCAGCCGAGAAGGCGAAGGAGGCCAAGGACACAACATTGAACAAGGCGAAGGAGGCGAAGGACACAACGATGAACAAAGCCGGTGAGTACACCAACTACGCCGCTGAGAAGGCGAAGGAGGCAAAGGGCACTACGGTCAACAAAGCTGGTGAATATACCAACTATGCGGCTGAGAAGGCCAAGGAGGCTAAGGATGCGACGGTCGAGACAGCAAAGGAAACCAAGGACTACACGGCTGAGAAGGCTAATGAAGGGAAGGATACTACCGTGAGCAAGTTGGGTCAGCTCAAGGATACCGCTGCCGGTGCCGCTCAAAAGGCCATGGAGTACTTGTCCGGCAAGAAAGAGGAGACCAAACAGAAGGCTGCCGAGACTGCCGAGAAAACAAAAGACACGACTTCTGAGACTGCAGAGAAAGCGAAGGTATAATTACTAATTCTTGATTAATACATGTACGTTCATATAAACAAACAACATTGGATTTATCAGTATGTAACAAACCTTTTTGTGTTTTGTAGGAGAAACTGAGTGAGACTGAGAAGGAAGCGAGGAGAAAGATGGAGGAGTTGAAGTTGCAAGGAAAAGAGTACAAGGATGAAGATGCTGACAGGGCACGTGAGGCACGTGACATCGAGGCCGAGAAAGGACAGGCAGCGAAGGAAAACATATTCAGCTCGATTGGGAGCATTCCTGGTGCCCTAAAAAGCAAGTTGACTCATCCTACGGATGTGGTGGAGGAGTCACGTGCCGCACGTGAGAAAGGGAGTACGGGGAGAAGGACCGTTCCTGTTGTGGAGGGGGTGGAGGTTGATGTGGCGGAGACGAGGCCTGGTGCCGTTGCAAGAAAGCTGTACGAGTCGGACCAGATGCACGGTCAAAGCTTCAACGACGTGGGTCGTGCGAGTGGAGATCCTCATTGATGACGATGGCAAACGAGTGGAGCGCCTCGACAAAATGTGATCGCGTCCAACGTGTGTAGCGTGGACCTGACTCCACCTTTGTAATGTTGTCGTGCTTTTGTTTCTATGTCTTTTTTCTTTTTTTTCTTTTTTTTTTCTTTTTTTTTTTTTTTTGGGTATGTTGTGTTTTGGCTACATAAATTGGCTTTGCCATCTTTATCGTGTATAACAGGATTTGGTTGTGACCTGTATCTTGTATTTATCAAGGGAAGTGTTTGGTTTACCAAAGCTTAACCCTATTTTATATGGACCTCGTGATTACTTGAGTGAATTTACACTGATTTGCACAAGTATCTATAGTTCGGGGGTGCCGACGCACTTGCACAATTCAGGTAACGGCTACAAGGGAGAAATCAGTATCCAACCAGGGATGGGCGTAAGCCACAGCTACAGGGAGAAATCAAAGGGATAATCAATATCCGACCAGGATGGACGTAGACTCGTAAGCCTTGCTATCCGACCAGGGATGGACGTAAACTCGTAAGCCACGGTTGCAAGGGAGAAATCGGAAGGGAACTGTATCCTACTAGGGATGGACATAAACTCGGAAGGATAATCATCCAGGTCTTATTGGGCATTACACAAATAAACTCAAGTTAGCCCGCGCGTTTACGTGGTTACTGCGAGTTTATGTGGTAAAAGATGTGAGAAATGACGAATATGGTTATACGGCGAGTTTATGTGGTTTCTTCGTGTTGCATAAGTGTGTATGTTTGTGGATTCAAATAGTCTGAACTAGTAGTTTTAGTCCGCGCGTTGTCGCGGGAATCAAATGAATTATAAGTATTCTACATAATTAATGTTAGGATAAGGTATTAGATGTGTTGTAAGTATTTTGCGTGAATATGTAGAACTATTTACATCAAAGATGTGCAAAGTAATTACATATTGTTTAGGTTAACATTTAAACTTTGGACCTAAAGAGAGGCCTAAAAATGAGTTCAAGAAACATGATTCTGCCCGAAACCCAGCACCAAGCCCAGGTGCCTAATCCAAGACAAAGTGACGGCATCCCATTAATGCAAAGGCTAGTTGCTTACATAGAAGTGACAATCGATTGAAATCCACTAACTCTCAGCCCAAAAGCACTTTCTGAAGGGCATAACATGTAAATAAAGTGTTAATGGCTCATCACCTCCAGCTGCTTTCGGGCAAGGACAAAATGCTACATTGAGTTAATTTGCCTATAAAAGGGGGAAGAGGGCCCAGAGACAAGGACACTCAACCAATCAAACAAACAAACATACAAACTCTGCTCTCAAGCCAAATTTGCATACAAAAGCTGTAATCAACCCCGACTTCAATCATTTTCAGGATAACTCCCTACAAAAGCCATCTTTTGTCTAGTTTGAAGCTCTGCTACTTTCCCTTGGTTCGGTAGTATCGATTTCTCTTGTGTAACCTCTTTACCATTCATCCCCTTTAGTGTTAAACCCTTTTGTAATCACAAAGACCCGACAAGGTGAAATCTTGCCCAACTCTCTTTGTTTTATCTTTTAATCAATAAATCTGGTGTTATAATGCATTCTCTAGTATATATTCAAGTCATTTCCAGTCTTATGATGATCCAAAGTTCCACTAGTTCCCAGATCTGGTTTATTTAGTGGCTTTATTGTCTTGAGAAAATTAAATGGGAACTAAGCTAGCATTTTGATCAGATCTGAACTTTCACTCTTTTAAGCATACAAGATAATCAAAAGTCCTTGATCTCAAGGCATAGAAAAGAACTTAATGTAGATTTAACTCATCCACGCCAATCCTTTGATAAACAAGAAGTCAGAATAACTTGAGGCGCAAGTAATCAGCTTAAAATACACTTGTTCTACATCTGCCATACAGAGATGGCAGTGGCATGCCTAAGCACTTAGTTGGTTTTGATTGTGAGCCTCAAGGCCTATACCTAAGGCCCCATAAAGGCACATTTCAGAACTAACTATGTTCTCCTCTTGCAGCATTGTGACAATCAAGAGCCTGACAACCAAGCAAAGTGCCAACTCCTCGGGGAGTTGTGTGCTCGAGCTAGGAACGCCAGCCAGCCAGATTTCAGGCTCGAACATAGTTTTGGCACTCCCGGTGGGATCAAAGATCTTGTATGCCAAGAAAACAAAAGAAGGAGCAAACCTTCAGGTGGTGAACAAAACAAAAGCCACCCCAGTACACACCAAGATCTAGCATGGCAAATCTCACCGAAGGCTTGCAATGATCCGTTTCGACAGAAAACCCGACTTCTTCTGAGAAATCAGGAGAAAAGATCACAAATGAAGACTTGTAGGCTAATATTATGGCTGTGATGAGGAGCATGGGGATGAACTCTCTATAAACAAGATAGGAAGTAAACAGACTATGTTCCTTAACAGAAAAACAGCAGAGAAGGCTGGATCTGGAGTAGTCTACCCTAGCAAATGATCGTGCTAAAGAGATGATGAGAGAAACCAGCCCTATAGAAGAGCCAGTTATTCCTCTGTTTCTTATACCTAAGGAAAAAAGGAATAAAGAAAAGAACGAAGACGAATTTGATTAGCCAGTGTTGAAGGAAATCAGGAAACCAGAGTTGCCCGACCCTTTGTTATTAGATAACAAGGGGCAATGCGGGCTAGAAATAAAGCATATATTGGGAGAACAACAAAGTTAGCTCAATGATTGATGCTGATCCTTTTCTACAAGCCCCAGTAAACATAATCAACCTAACGTGGGCGGAAAAAGGAAAAGGAATGGCTACATGGGAGGTGAAGGCAAAAAGAAAGCCAAGTAATAGGCCAACTGAATGAGCTATCACGCTGCCCGAAAAGCCTAAAGTCGTCATAATCAAAGGAGTAGTGCTGTGTAACAAATGTCAATGTGAATGCGAGCTAGAGGTACCCACGGCAGGGGCCATTATTGATCAAGAACTGATCAAAAGAATGGTGGAAGAAGAACATAGAAATCGCATGAACATCCTGCTAGCTGCCGAGAAAGAGACCTTAAAGAACGTTTTCCAGAGGTTGGGGGGAGACTCCCAACCTAAAAACCTGTCCGAAGTATTCAGAAACTATGAAGCTTCAGAAGAAATGGAGGACAAGGAAGCCAAGGTACCAAAGTGGGTAGATATGAGATCCTCCTAGCCAAGTTATGTTGAAGGAGATGTTAAGATGAAAGGAATGACCGTAAGCCTAGTCACAAAGAGAAATCTTGCCCGACTTGGGTGGAAGTGGTACGTAATCGAAAAGGATGGAAGACCGATAAAAGAAATTGGAGCATTTATGATCAGGAGGGTCCAAAGGCAGCATAAGGCTCACATAAATTCTTTAGAAATTTCCTATTGCTTCGGAAACCTCGAAGAATGTAAAGTTTGAAAATGTTCCTCATGAGGGAAGAAATGAACCTCATTGGAGGAGTAAGAAGGAGGTGAAGAAGGCAAATAGCAAAAACGAAGGGGAAGGAAACTATGTGCTACTAAATCCTCATCCTGGAAAATACAGAATCCTAAAGAGATGGAGCCCAGAACTAATTTGTTTTGGAACTATTTCACCCGAGAGAGGGTTGACAGCACCATTATTGATGGATGCTATCTGCGAAGTTCTAGAATAGATGCCGAACTTTGGCATGACCTAGGAAGAAGGGCTGCCTGAGGAGGCACATGCTTGGTTAGATGAGTTTATGAACCACATCGGGGGCAAGGAGAAAGATTTACTTGGACCTAGCAACTTCCACGTAAACATGACATATGTTTTATCAACCATGTTTCGTGACAAACATGATCAACCTCCCATAATGAAAGGTGATTACTTGGCGGCAGAACCAATGATAGCGCATGTTGGTATCGAAAAAGCTGAACAAAATGGTTTTTGTTCACCTAATTTTAACCCTGGCCAACCATCTCAAACCCATATACGTAATTGCTCACCTGGAAAGGGTACCTTTCAAAAGGGTCTTGATCGATGGAGGGGCTACGGTCAATGTTCTGCCCTATAAAAAAATGAAGAGAATGTGCAGAAGTGAAGAGGATCTGACTCTTACAGATCTTACAATTTCCAGCTTTTTAGGAGCTATCACCCGGACTCAGGGTATTACCATTAGAGGTCGATTTGGGTTCAAAACAAATCATGCTGGCATTTTTCGTGGTAGACAGTACTTCCACTTATGGGGCTTTACTGGACAGAGATTGGATTCACCAAAGTCTCTCAGTGCCATCTACCTTACACCAACAAGTGGCTGTCTACCACGAAGAAGGTGAAACAAGACCTGGGTTATGGGAAATGGTAGAGGCCGAATCACATCCATTCTTACCTACAACCAACATTGCAGAAACCAACTTCTATGATCCCAGTATTGGGATTCTTCAGTGTTCAGTAGCTGATAAGAACGGCTGCCCAACTAAGGTGACGGCCCAAAAGCTTCTAGAACAAGGGTTGTCCCTTACAAGGGAAGAATGAGATCGGCCCTATATCATCCTGAACCCCTAACATCATTAATTTCATAACAAAAAAAGGAAGAACCAGGTGATTGCAGTCAGGTCCTTAATAAAAAGACTGTTGGTGTATGGAAGAGAGAAAAGACAAGAGAGGGAGAACTTAGCCAAAGAAGAAGAACAGTGGAGCGGGGGAGCTTCAAGCAGCAAGAGTAGAGAAGTAAAGTCTTTTGGGAAGGAATTAGAAACATCCATCCAAATGGTTGAATGTACATATAACTTGGATAAACCAGAGGATTTGCCCAAGAATCCAAAGCTGGTTGAATTTTTGTGTGCAGAACCAGACAAACCAGCCCCAGAAGTACAAGACCCATTGGAGACCATTGATTTGGGAACTAAGGAAGATCCAAGACCAATACAGATCACTAGTTTGTTGGAAACTGAGGATCAGGCAAGGATTGTTGACCTACTACATGAGTTCAAAGATTGTTTTGTTTGGCATTACATCGAAATGCTAGGTTTAGATCCAACCTTAGTAGAACACATGATGCCTATTAAATAGGGGTTTAAACCTGTCAAGCAAGCGCCACGAAGAATGTCAAAAGAGATTGAAGAGAATGTCAAAGAAGAGATCGAAAGGCTGGTGAAGGGCGGATTTATTAGGCCTACCAAATATGTTAAGTGGTTGGCCAACATTGTACCTGTTTTAAAAGCATTAACTAAAGAAGTTAGGTGTTGTGTTGACTATAGAAGCATTAATGGAGCCACACCTAAAGACGAATACACCATGCCCATGGCTAACCTATCCATAGATGTCGTGGCCAAACACAAAGTTCTATCTTTTATGGATGGAAATGCTGGATACAATCAGATAAAAATGGCTAAGGAAGATATACACAAAATAGTCTTTAAATGTCCAGGCCATGTGGGAGCATATAAGTATTTAGTAATGTCATTCGAGCTCAAAAATGCTGGTGCAACTTATCAAAGAGCAATGAACGCCATTTTTCATGACCTAATTAGGCATAATATGGAAGTGTATATTGATGACATTGTGGTCAAGTCCAAAACTGAAGAGCAACATTTGGTAGATCTTAGACAAGCCTTAACAAGAATGAGAATCTATAAGCCGAAAATGAATCCAAAGAAATGTGCTTTTGGAGTAAGGTTGGGCAACTTTTTGGGATTCCTCATTCATCAAAGAGGAGTGGAGGTTGACAATAACAAAACTCGGGCAATCATGGAGACACCTCCCCCCCACCAATAAAGTCCAATTGCAAAGGTTGCTGGGAAAAATCAACTTCTTGAGGAGATTCATTGCTAATTTAGCAGGCAAGATCCAGCCGTTGACTCATTTGCTAAGACTAAAAGACAAAGAAGAGTTTGAATGGGGCTCACCACATCAAGAGGCTTTCGACAACATAAAATCTTACTTAGCCTCTCTACCAGTGCTCATGCCACGTCAGAGGGGAAAGCCGTTAAAACTTTACATCTCTGCCTTGGAGAGGTCAATTAGAAGCTTGCTAGCCCAAAACAATGAAGGCGGAAAGGAACAAGCCATATATTACCTCAGTAGAATCCTTACTGAGGTAGAGACAAGATATACTTCGGTGGAAAAATTATGTTTGGCTTTATACTTTACTACTTGCAAGCTAAGGCATTACATGTTGCCTTGCCACATCCACATCATTGCCAAGACCGATGTAATCAAATATACGCTGTTAAAACTAATGCTGACATGAAGGATTGGAAAGTGGATTCTGGCATTGTCTGAATTTAGTTTTCAGTATGTGCCTCAAATGGCAGTCAAGAGGCAAGCAATTGCAGACTTTTTGACCGAGCACCAAGAGTCCCAAGAAGAAATAACCAACATCCCCGGAGCTTTGGAGGTGGCTAATCTCTGGATCCTACCAGGTAAAGCCCTCTCGGGCAGAGAAGAATGGATCCAGCAAGAGATGAGGAGAATAACTAGCCTTTGGATCACTTATTGGAAGTTATATTTTGATAGATCCTGCACTTAGAATGTTGCGGGAGCTGGGATTGTCATCATCGATCCCAAAGGCTCTCACCATTGTTATTCATTCTTCTTGGATTATCACAACACTACCAATAATCAGGCAAAATATGAAGCACTGATAATTGGCTTGGAGATTCTAATGGAGTTGGGGGCAACCGAAGTAGAGGTGTCTAGCGACTCAAAATTGGTGATTAATCAGCTAAATAGAGAATATAAATGTAGACACATCACCATGGCCGGTTATTACCTTGCGGCCACTCAATTGTTAAGTTATTGGGGAACTAAAATATCAGTCAGCTACATACCCAGAGAATCAAATGCAATGGCCAATGAGATGGCCCAATTGGCTTTAGGAGCCTCGATTCGAGAAAGAAGATTTGAGGTGGAAGTGGAAGTACAAAGAAGAAATCTCCCTTCTATCTTTGACAGATGATTTAGCTTGGATGTAATGACCAAAGGGCCCAAGATAAGAGATTGGAGATCACTCATTATTCAATATCTGGAAGATCCGTCTTTTCCCACAAGTAAGAAGAATAGGCAACAAGCTACTAAATATGTATGGTGGGAAAAGAATCTTCTTGTATGCTTAGGCTAAGAAGAATCTATGAGAGTCATGGCTGAAGTACATAAGGGAATTTGTGGAGCTCATCAAGCTGGAACCAAAATGAGGTGGTTACTTAGAAGATATGGTTATTTTTGGCCCGAAATGGAAAAAAGAGTGCAAAGCTTATGCCTGAGGGTGTGAAGAATGCCAAAGACATGAACCATTCCAACATGTGCCCTCAGTACCCTTAAACCTTGTGGTCAAGCCTTGGCCTTTCAGAGGATGGGCAACGGCCTTCATCGGGTAGATTCACCCAGCTTCCAGCAAAGGGCACACGTTCATAATCGTGGCAACATATTATTTCACCAAATGGGTAGAAGCTTCAGCAGTAAAAACTATCATTTCAACTGCGGTCAAGAAATTCATCGAAACCAAGATCTTACATAGGTTTGGGGTGCCCGAGATAATTGTTACAGACCACGGGCCATCTTTTATCTCAAAAGAAGTAGAAGAGTTTACCAGTAAGTTCAAGATAAAGATGATCCAATCTAGTCCTTACTACCCCCAATTGAACGGTCAAGCCGAGGCTAGCAATAAGATCTTGGTAGGCATTATTAAAAGAATGGTGGCCGGGAATCCAGAGAAATGGCATGAGAAGTTAGGAGGCACCTTGTGGGTTTATAGAACTTCCACGAGGGCAGGAACTGGAACTGCTTCTTATGCCCTAACCTTCGGGCAAGATGCATTAATTCCCATGAAAATTAATGTGAGTTTAGTCAGAATTCAGAACTAGTTCAGGCTACACAATGAATAGTATATTCAGGCTATGTGTTAGGAAATTGAAGACCTTGATGTGGCCCGAATTGAAGCTCTAAATAGAATTCAAGAAGGAAAGAGAGCTGTTGCCCGAGCTTACAACAAAAGGGTAAAATTGAAGACTTTCGAGGAAGGAAGCTTAGTATGGAAAGCAATCTTGCCTTTAGGAGCCCAAGTAAGGGGCTTTGGGAAATGGAGTCCTGCTTGGGAGGGTCCTTTCATCGTTCATCAAGCACTAGATAAGGGAGGATATTACTTAGCCGATTTAGTGGGAAATTCAGATAAACATCCGGTTAATGCTGAATTTTTGAAGAAATATCGTCCAACTTTATGGGATGTTAGGGATTGTTATGTCGAAGAGGTTAATTAATTGGTTTGAGAGATCTAAAGACAAGTAGCATCTTCATCACAGTTAAGTTGAAAAATGAAAGAGCAAGCTAAAGCATAGAGAAAACATTTTCATTTCATGATAAAGTTACATGAAGATTCTACTCAACTCCCCTGAAGCAACTATCCTAGGATGATATGAAATTACATGAAGATTCTACTAAACTCCTCTGAAGCAATAAAATTCTTCTACATCCACGCTTGGAAGACCGCTGAGGTCATTTAGGCACACTCAAGTCTCTATGTGGAATGGAAAAATTGGAGGCAGAGATTGAGGCTAAAGACCCATTACCAATCTCATGGTAGAACCTGTTATTCGAATCAATGAAGAGCTGATGGATACTTTGACTCTTGAGGAGAATGAGGCTCAGGCTGATGATAGTCTTTCCGAAGCATTGATGTCAATCCCAAAGCATACACCTATGATGATGAAGTGACCAAGAACGTAGAGGCTAGAATCTGCCTTAAGAGTGTTGTTTTTTGGAGCTATTAAAACCCAAGATATACATGCAGGTCCTAAAGGAAACACTCATCCCTCATCAAAGAAAAGTTCAGTACGCAGGCGTGCCCGAAGACGATGAAGGGCATTAAGCAAACGACGCATGATGAAAACCTCATCACTAATCTTACAAGAAGATTGAGTCCAGACGCTAGGTGAAATCAAGAACTAAGAGAGCCAGGGAAGATTTTTTGGAAAATTATGAAGGTTTTGAGAATTATGAGAAGTTCAAGAAATATTGAAAGCTCGAAGTTACTAAGATGTTTAACCAAGTGGTCGCAAGGGTAATTTGTGGGTTAACGCAAGAGTCTAAAGTGTGCCGGCTACATTAAAAAGCGCGCGTTCCAAAGTACAGGCATGCCATAGCTATTCAATCATTATTGGCACCTCGGTTTGAAGGCTTAAGAACGATTGAAGGGGGCACTATTTGGGTTAATATTTAAACTATAGGCCTAAAGAGAGAGAAGCCCAAAAATGAGCTCAAGAAACATGGTTATGCCCGAAACCCAGCATCAAGCCCAGGTGCCTAGTCTAAGACAAAGTGACGGCACCCCAATAATGCAAAGGCTAGTTGCTTACATGGAAGTGACAACCGATGGAAATCCACCAACTCTCAGCCCAAAAGCATTTTCTGAAGGGCAGAATATGTAAATAAAGTGTTAATGACTCATCACCTCCAGCTGTTTTCGGGCAAGGGCAAAAAGCTACAGTGAGTTAATTTGCCTATAAAAGGGGGAAGAGGGCCTAGAGACAAGGACACTCAACCAATCAAACAAACAAACATACAAACTCTGCTCTCAAGCCAGATTTGCATATAAAAGCTGTAATCAACCCCGACTTCAGTCTTTTTTTTCTTCAGGATAACTCCCTACAAAAGCCATCTTTTGTCTAGTTTAAAGCTTTGCTACTTTCCTTTGGTTCGGTAGTATCAATTTCTCTTTTGTAACCTCTTTACCATTCATCCCTTTTAGTGTTAAACCCTTTTGTAATCACAAAGAGAAGAAACAATGAGACAAGACGTTTAGCCTTGCCCGACTCTCTTTGTTTTGTCTTCTAATCAATAATCTGGTGTTATAATGCATTCTCCAGTATATATTTGAGTCATTTCAAGTCTTGTGATGATCCAAAGTTTCACTAGTTCCCGGATCTAGTTCATTTAGTGGCTTTATTGTCTTGAGAAGATTAAATAGGAGCTAAGCTAGCATTTTGATCAGATCTAAACTTTCACTTTTTTAAGCTTACAAGATAATCAAAAGTCCTTGATCTCAAGGCATAGAAAAGAACTTAATGTAGACTTAACCCATTTACGTCAATCCTTTGATAAACAAGAAGTCAGAATAACTTGGGGCGCATATAATCGGCTTAAAATACACTTGTTCTACATCTGCCATACAGAGATGGCAGTGGCACACCTAAGCACTTAGTTGGTTTTGATTGTGAGCCTCAAGGCCTATACCTAAGGCCCCATGAAGGCACATTTCAGAATTAACTATGTTCTCCTCTTGCAACATTGTGACAAGCAAGAGCCTGACAACCAAGCAAAGTGCCAACTCCTCGGGGAGTTGTGTGCTCGAGCCAAGAACGTCCACTAACCAGATTTCCTACCCGAACACATACTACATAGTAGATTGTTGACAACTCTATATACAAAGTGTCGTTCAAAACATTCAACAACTAAATCTCAGAATGTTTAGCTTAAACGAAGTAAACAAGTACAAATAAAGAGAACTCAATCGTTCAATCCAAAACAGCAAAAACAAAACAATAATGTTTCTAAACTTTTCTTTGTTTCCGGCATTTCTCAACAACCAAACAAAATCCACAAAACAAAAATCACAGAAATTAAAGGATCAATTGGGAGTTACATTTTAATTTCTTTTAAATCGACATCATATTAATCCAGTAATCCACTTCCGTATTATTTTCCCCTTTTAAACTCCTATCAAATTATCCATAGCAAATACATTTAAATATTTTAAGCTTGACAGGGCTGTGAAGGTGTCCAAGGCTTTCGGTGGTCACTTTTGTTTTGGAAGATATTTTCGCAATCTGTATGCTGTGTGAGGGATCGGATGGTAACGAAGCTGGAACGATAAAAGTGGTTGCCCCTTGAAAGTTTACCCAAGACGTGACAGGGAGGGCTCAAATGCACAAACCAATATTATTTTGGAACGTCATGATGTTATTCCCACCTGGAGAACTTGTGATAGTGTACAAAAAAATGACTAAAACTCGAAATCTCCAACATATAAGATTTTTAATTTTCTAGCACATTGTTCGAGCTATTTCACATTGACAATTTTGAATAAATCCCGACCTTTCCGTGGGCAATTCTGATTAATTAACATAATAGAGCAGCATTAGGATTATGAAATATATAATATTTCACCGTATCATACTTTCTCAAGAATCTTCACAGAAGAGAGAATAAAAGTCCAATACGGTTTGGGTTTCCTAGATTTCTGGGGTTAGGGTATCCGAAACATGGTTGGGTAAGGACTTATATTAGGGTTAGGGTTTTCTGGGGTTAGGGTTTCTATATAAGCAGATAGATGTTGCTGTAACCTTCGACTTATAATTTGA
>JADOBS010303777.1:0-24761 GCA_015708375.1 Cydonia oblonga | reverse complement strand
TCCCTGTCTCTGTCCATTTACATACTTACCTGCACCAGTGACCGGAACAATCTAGTGAAGGTCACAAACTCGATACTTTCTGTTGTACCAAAGTCCTCGCTGATTTTGTGCATCAACACACTTCAAAAGTAAACGAGTTGAAAATGTTTCGTAATATATTGCTCTGAATCTTCTTTGGCATGCATAAGATTTACCATTTCCTTTTAAATAACGTTTGAAGTCAGCTCTGGTCCATTTTTGCCTAACAATGTTGTATCATTATATAATTTCACAAAGTTCGTGCATAATTCTTGCTGAACTTGTTTTGCTTTTTGTTTAATTTAGGTATGGAGTGAGCGAATCACAGTTTGACCAAGTCTTCAACGATGAATTGAGCCAGATCATTAAGGTCTCTCTACATTTGTTATATTTGCTTGGTTTTTTTTATTTCTATAGTTATAGATATTGTTAGTATGCATTTGGTTTTGCTTGGTTGGGGTATAGGATGAATTGAAATAGTAATGATTTTTATTATTTTTCCCCCTCCAGCTACCAGTTTGTTGTTTGGCACTGTAAATGTACAATCGGAAAAAAACTAGGGTCAACAACATGCTTCAAATGTGCTTGCTTTGGCATTTGTAATCCTCAATTCTTTACTCAAGCTTAGATCATGAAGATAATGAAGTTGCATAATCTTTTATTCAGTTTTCAATCCCGCAACAACGTGCGGGCACAAGTTTCTAATTATAACTATTAGCTTGGTTCAATAAAATAAAAAATAATGTATTTTAATTGGACAGAAGCATCCAATCAATGGTCCATTTATATGTATATTCTTTATCTTTTATTAAGAAATGACAGCATCTTATCAGATTTAATACATAAATTAATCTGTTATTCAGTAATACGATTTGGTGGTATTCATTTTCACTTAGAAGTGAAAGTTTTAAGTTCAAATCTCGTAAATAACGAATTCAATACCAAATTAAATTGCTTATTGTATGATTTACCGAACTATTTTTTTACTTAATGTAAAAATATCGATATATTAAAAAAAATCCATAATTAAACCGTATTTCTCATTAGTCAAAGGGCAATGATGTCAAATACGCTTATAGATGTGAACTTAAATGCTTCGTCGCTTTACTGTTTTTGCAAGAAATAGGTGACATCAAGATTCAAGAAAGCCTTTTGACTTGGATGTTGTAGAATCAAATCAATTAAAAATGATCAAAGAAAAAAAATTAAAAGAAAATATGATAGGTAAAAAGATATGTGTAGATAGCATCACTCCTTAACTGTAGAATATGTGAAGGAAACTAACTATAGTTTTACTCGTGTTTCATAAAATAGATACAACTAAATTGTATAATTATATCTTATCATGCAACTGAAAATGCTTTTAAAATAGATACTATCTACAACTTTAACTAACTGCTGACCGAATGTACTTAAAAATTCTTTTAAAATAACTGAAAATACTTTTAGTGAAATAATCTGACTCTAAGTCACATCACACTTCACAATTATAATGTATTAATTAGTTTTTAACGGCATATGCCATAAATTAGTATGTATTCCATAAATGAGGAGCCTATCTTTATGGAATAGAATCCTTGTCGAATCATTTTCCTAAGGATCTTAGGAATTCTGCAATTGTGTCTGTTCATCGTATATCATTAGGTACTATTTATATTTAAATTTTAAATTAAAATAATTTATGACCACAAGATTACGAAATCCTTAGGATCTCTAGAAAAAAAGATCCGAAGAATATCCTTTTCCTATCTTTGTCATCTGCCACTACTTGTTGAATTCATGACCAAAATGATCTCACTCTCTGGATATTGTATTATCAAGGGATGCAGATTGTCTGTCCTCTTGTTTGGATGCCTTTCTCACGTTTTTCTATTTATGCGATTATGGTTAAGTCACGTTAATATTTTATATTTTTATTGTTTTTTGTCTTATTATCTTTATAAAAAAATTAATATAAAATATTGACGTGGCTTAACTATGATCGCACAAAATAAAAAAACATGAGAATGATACCCAAAAAGAAGAGTGGACAATCTGCCTCCATTATGGAGTCAAAACATGGAGCCCGCCACGAAACGTACCTCATCCCAGTTGAACTTTCAACCCTTGCATCAATCTATCTAGAAGAACTTTCTACAAACTGGGATGACACTTCAATGGTATCTAAAATCCAACGACATTAAGTATCTTAAATTTCTTTTTCGTACAATAGTACATGATTGTTTTAAGATATTGATACAGTGATATTTCGATTGTAAGTAAATTTTTCTCTAAGTTAACTAAACACGATCACGTGCCAAGCTTCATATTATCTTACTTAATTGATTTGAGATATCACTACGCTATAGTACTATCACGATTTCTATGTGGTATCTCTCATTCTCGAAGAAAGGTGGTTAAATCTTCAACATTTCATATTCACACGATAATGATCAGGAAGAGGCATAAATGCCTCTGTGAATCTTTCTAGCTTTCAAAACAGTAAGTTGATGTAGCAAAGCACCAGCTCATTATTTTTGAAAAAAATAAGAATAAAAATTATTCACACAAACCTTCAAGGATGTTTGGAAGAGATTTTTTAGTATGACCGTTATACGGGATGGTACACCATGTGTCGTTATATAAATGGTGAGATGTGTATATTAAAAAGTTAAGAATATAAAAAATAAAATTTCTCACAACTTACATAAAAACACGTGATGTACCATTCGTTATCTCGTCACAACTAAAAATTTCTCGATGTTTGGGTCTCAATCTTTAAAGTTCCATATTCAAACAAGCCCACAACCACTCTTTCATTGTCAAAGTCCCCACCATTAAACTACTTGATTACTTAATAGAGTAATGTTATTCATATCTGATGCGCGATCACATTATTTGAAAATTTTGCAAAATTCAAAGAAAGGAAGGAGAAAGACCTATAATCATCATTTAATTAACTAGTTTTTCTTAATTATTAGTTTATTAAATAATAAACTAAATTTAAAAATTTGATTAATTCAAATGATATGTCTGTTCACGTCAAATACCACATAAAATGGTATGAAAATATGGTACAAAAACATGGTATCAATAACATTACTCTACTTAATAACTTATCCAATAAAAAATTGAAATCACACACTCAAACAAAATAATAATAAAAATCTTACAACTTTTGAATGAAAAGGACAGAAGGGAGGAAGAAAAAATCAAACAACCAAACCAATCACCATTTTCATCCGACAGCCAAAACCCCAACACCGAATTTTCCCGATAAAATCACTTTCCCGGAAAATTTCAGTTTCAGTTTCGCCATGGACAGGCTGGTGAGGCCAGACGTGAAGGAAGTGGAGCTTAACTTCAAGCGAGACCAAAAGTGCAGCGCAACCTTCCGGCTTAGCAACCTCATGCACACCATGTCCGTCGCCGTCTCTCTCACCACCACCAACCCATCTCTCTTTTCCTTCACTCACCCCCTCTCCGTAATCCCGCCGCTCTCTTCCTCCTCCTACACCCTCCTCCTCTCTCAGCCGTCCGATCAGCCCCCGCTCTCCCTCACCGCCAACCCTCATGACGTCATCAACGTCCAGGCCTCCATGCTCCCCACAGGGAAAGCCGACCAGGAGGATCTCCACCGCCTGTTCCGCCGGCCCGGGCCTCACGTTTTCCGGGACGCCACCATACCCATCTCGTTTGTGGGTCCGCACGTGGTTGAATTTTTGATTTCTCAGCTCACCCGGATCTCGGAATTCGATTCGTTTTTTAACAAGGCGATTTCTGGGTGCTCTGGGGCTGAGCTCACGGCGCTGCTCGGTCCCGCCATTACTTCCGGGAATGCTAATTTGGTCTCCAACCTGATTGACGCCGGTGCGGTTGTGAATCAGAGAGATTCGGATTCCGGGTCTTTGCTATCTCTCGGTGTTCGGTCCGGAAACATTGATATTGTGAAGGTTCTAATCGCCTCCGGCTGTGAAATTGGTAATTCAGCAGACGAGGTCTTGCACGACACGGCGGCGATGAACCGGGTCGATTTGTTTGAGATTTTGTACGAGACTCTCGATGGAATTGACGTGAATTTGGTTGACAAGGAAGGTCGAACTCCGATTCATATCGCGGCCGCGCACGGCCACCTCGAGATGTTGAAGTTTTGTATTTCTATTGGAGGCAATGCGGAGGTTACGGACTGTAGAGGTTGGAGTGCGCTTCACTGGGCGGCGGAGAAGGGGCATTTGGGGGCCGCAAAGTGTTTGTTAAATTGCTCCAATGTGAAATACGCCGTCAACAAAGACGGAATGACGGCTTTCGATCTCGCCGCCGCGAACGGGCACACAATCCTGCTGGGTTTCCTGCGATACGACGACGTCCTGAACCGGGCGGCAAGGTTGGACGACGCTCACGGGATAAAGAGTTGCCTTGCGGAAGGGGCAGAGGTGAACGGGAGGGACCAGAATGGCTGGACCCCTTTGCACAGGGCGGCGTTCAAAGGGAGGATCGAGTGTGTGAAGGTGTTGCTTAATCATTGTGCTCTGGTGGATGCCGTGGATGATGCCGGCTACACGCCGCTGCACTGCGCGGCGGAGGCGGGGCACGTTCAGGTGGCTCTGTTGCTGGTTTCTCATGGAGCTCAAGCCAATGGGAAGAGCTTGGAGGGAATTGTTCCCACCAATTTGGACAGTTTCAACTTCAACCCTTGTGTCAAGAAAAAGAGCGAGCTTAGCCGGGAAATAAACTTAGGTTGTAATTGAAACGTCAATGTAACGGTATTTTATGTCGATAATGTAATAATAAATGTTCGATTGACTTAAAATAGCGTCACATGTAGATATAATTAGGTTTTTTAATGACATCGTGACTGTCGAATTTCTTGTTATATTATGTGATCAATGTGCATATATTTGTGTTCATTTTCTGATGTGTGTGTAACGTGGATGGGAATGATGATGAGTTTGAATGGTTTCTTCAACCCATGTATAATACGAGAATCAAGATTACTAGCACTTAAAATGAACTGAAATTTTTTGCTTTAATTGACGCTTCTTTTGCTCTATTTCTATCCTTTTTATATACCTTGAGTAATCTCAATCTGATGGGGATGACGTGTTTACTTATTTAGAACGGGTTTTGAACGTGTAGTGGAAAGATTTTGATCCTCGACTTCCTCCATGTTCCCTAACCAGAATGCCCATTAGTTGTTTCCTCTAATATTGGAAATTCAAGATTCTCTAATTTCATCGGACCTGTTATCGTAGTTAGGTTTTAGCTCTCGACATGGGTGGGGAGTTGGAGTTGCAGACGATGCAAGCGTGCAAACGATGCAAGTGCTGGAGACGGGATTAGCAATCCTCTATTTTTTGGGGGTCTCACTAAAACTACCAAATGAAGCATTTAGTCGACACAAGTTCGACTTAGTGTCATTAAAGTCACTTAGAGTTGTAATCCTAGCTAAACCAATCCAATCCAATAAAACTTAGTGCGAGCAAACAAATGTGCATTTTCTTTTTCTTTAAAAAAAAAAAAACTCATGCAATAAAGCTAGTGCGGGCAAACAACACACGCCCTTAAAATAGAAGAAAAATTACTCGTGCAAGAAAATTTGCGGGTGAGCAAAACTTAGACTGGGTTAGTAAGGCTATCTCCAACCGAAATGTCCAGAGGGTCGAAAATAATCATAAAACCGTCTCCAATCAATGGCTAGGCCAATGGTTTGTGGGCCCCATTGGACAAAAAATAGCTAAAGGGCCAACGGGGCAGGCTGAAATTCAAATGCAACAGTCAACTAGCCGTTTTTTTTTAATTTATTTATTTAAAAAAAAAATATGTTTAAATTTTTTTAAAAACTCTTTTTGTTCCTTGTACCTTCCTAAACCATTAAACATTACATAACATTAAATAACATGAAACAACATTAAACAATATTAAATAATATTAAACAACATTAAATAATATTAAATAACATTAAACAACATAAAAAAATATTTAACAACATGAAACTTAAACAACATTTTTTAAAACATTTAACAACATAAAACTTAAACGCCTACTCCATGTTATTTTTGGGCCAAAGATGTGCAACAAGATCCTGTTGTAGGTACTTGTTTGTGGTACGGGAACGTATCATTCTATAGCACGTCATGTACTCATTTATAGAGATACTACTAGTTCTTGGATTGAAAGGCAAATTAGGCTCATCATATATTTTTGCACGAGCCCTTCTTGACCTATTTGGATTGTCTTGGTCGTCATTGGACTTTCTATCAATATACCCATCTCACTCATCCTCTACAATCGTATTGTGTAATATGATGCAAGAGATCATGATGGAGTCCAAATTTTCTCGACTCCCCTCTCTTGCCGGTTTGTTGATGATTTTCCACCATGCTTGTAGAATACCGAAAGCTCTCTCAACATCTTTCCGATATGCTTCTTGGTGTAAGGTAAACAACTTTTCAGCGTCATTCGCAGGGTTTGGAATTGGTTGGACAAGTGTCGCCCACTTTGGGTAGATGTCATATGCCAAGTAATAACCCATATTGTACTGACGACCATTGATGTAGTAGTTAAGTTGTGGTTCTTTACCTTCCTTTAGGGTATTGAAGATGGGTGAACGCCCAAGAACTGTAATGTCATTTTGGGATATAGAGACTCTAAAGAAATCATGTTAGATCCATGTGTCATACGAGGCAACCGCCTCTGACACAACAATTGACTTTCTCAACCTTCCGCATAAGCCTCATTGCCATCCGGTGGGACAATTCTTCCAATCCTAATGCATGCAGTCTAATGATCCTATCATGCCCGGAAACCCACAGTCTTCAGCTTTGCGAATAAGCCAATCCATATCTTATTGATTTTGCTCGCGGAGGTACTCGTATTTTAAAGCTGAACAATTGCGTCACATAATTCAGCAAGAATATCAAGGCATGTAGACTCAGACATACCATGGGTTCCATCCATCAAATCAGTTGGGGAGCCATACGACATCATTTGGAATGCAATAGTAACCTTTTGATGAGGTGAGAAACCAGGGCGACCTGCTCTGTCCCGCTTCTGTCGAAAGTATGGATTGACCTGCTGGACATCACGAAGTAAACGCTCGAAGACATGACACCTCATTCGGAAACGACGTCTGAAATCCTTTTCTATGTACACCGAGTTGGGGTTGAAGTAGTTGTTCATCATATTAGCATGCACCATTAATTCTGTTTCGTGGTTTGTAAGAGTGACCCGCAACAGAGCCACCCTATTGAGGTTGTTCCTGAGTTGGCTGACACACCATGGCCACAACCATGACTGCTGCTCTGTTTTGTGTGTTGCGCCATGCTTCGTCTTTTTCATCAGACTCCTCATCTTCTTTTCTCATCTTCGCCCATTTTTCTTTCAATTTGGAATTTGATGAGGACCCCCAGTTGGAATCCGAAGAGGATCCAAAGTTGGAATTCATTGCAAACTTGAATTGAAATAGATTGAATTCAAAGGTGTTTGAATTATAACCTATATCCACCCTATTTATAGCAAAAAAAAATTCAAATCTAACGGCTAGCTAACGTCACTTCTCCGTTGGATTTGAATTTAAGTTGTAGTTTTTAAATAATAAATTATATTTGGCCCTCGGTTGGAGACGGTTTTTTGTGACAGGACCAAAACAAGCCCTATGGTCCTCGGTGAGAGATGATAAGAAATATAATCCTGTATTGTTCATTAAAATATTAATTTCTTAAAGAGTCAAAGAGTTAAAACGAATTTTCTGGCCAACTTTCGATTGAAGATGACATAAATGTGGCCAGGCCAGCGTGATGGGTTTTTACATGGGCCTAGCACAAGTACAATGGGTTTCTCAAGGCAAACCAAAGCTCACCGTTTTGAAGGAACAGTTATGAAACTTTGAGCCATCGACGCACCTTCCAGGTTGCCCTCGTCCTAAAAATTTTCCCTCCTTTTCCAATTCGGCCAAAAATCAAATTTCCACGCTGGCGATCCGCGGCTCACCTCATCAGCCAATCAAAACATAGGACTCGCTCTTATATAGACCCACTGCCTTCCCCAAAACCCTTAAAGCCCCACACACCTTCAAGCCCCACGCCAATCGCACCGTCGCTTTTCCTCTCGATTTTTCGCCGCTAGGGTTGCAGATTCCGATCCGAATTTCAAAAATTCGATATGAGTTCTCCGACCTCCAAAGGAGGCAGAGGCAAGCCCAAGGCCTCCAAATCCGTCTCCCGATCGTCCAAGGCCGGCCTCCAGTTTCCCGTCGGTCGTATCGCTCGGTTCCTCAAGGCCGGCAAGTACGCCGAGCGTGTCGGCGCTGGCGCACCCGTCTACCTCTCCGCCGTCCTCGAGTATCTCGCTGCTGAGGTTTGTGCTCTAATCAGTTTCATTTCGATTGTTCATTTCTCTTTTCATTTTCCGATTCTAGGTGCTGTTTGGCTTCCGAGAAAGTGCTGAATCGAGTAATGTTTGTAATGCGATTTTTTATATTTTGAATCGTCCTCGTTGAAAATGGCTTTTGATTGGACTCGATTTTCATAACTTTGAAAATTTCAGCAATTTATTGCTGCGCTTTGTGTTATTTATCTGACTTTAGGCTTTGGTGCTGTTTGGCTACCGAGAAAAATCTGGAATTGAATTCGGCTTCTGATTTGATTTACATTTTGAATTGTTCTCATCGTGAGTGACTTTTGATTGGACTCGATTTTGAAAATTTCAACAATTTACCGCTAAGCTTATGTTTATTTTCTGCTTCAAGTTGCTGTTTGGCTTCTAAGAAAATGCCAGAATTGCACTGAAACGATTTGGTTCGATTGGATTTACAGGTGCTTGAGCTTGCTGGAAATGCAGCCAGAGACAACAAGAAGAACCGAATTGTCCCGAGGCACATTCAGCTGGCTGTGCGGAACGACGAGGAGCTGAGCAAGCTTTTGGGAGCTGTCACGATCGCAAACGGCGGTGTTATGCCCAACATCCATCAGAATCTGCTGCCGAAGAAGGTCGGGAAAGGGAAAGGCGAAATTGGATCCGCCTCTCAAGAATTTTAGGGTTGTAATCTGGAATTTAATGGGTTGTAAAATTTTGGGAAATTTCAGGCTTAGTACAGATTTATTATAGTCTTGTTTGGTATCTGGAAAAGTTTGCAACATTTTGTGTCCAAGAGTGTGATTACATTGCATTTTGGTGCGGGTTTGATTTTAACAATTAGTTTTTTTTAACAATTTAATTTGTGAGCGCTAATGGTTGTCTGAAAAACAATTGACGATTGCCATATTTTAGATGTGTAGTTGGATTTTTGAGGAAAAATTTTCAATCAATTCTCCAATTTTATTTTGTATAAAATGAAAAAAGATTTAGATGTTTCAAAACAAAATAGTAAAAGGAAATGATTATATTTGTATTTTAAAAAGAGATTTGTTATTAGTGTGTAAAATTTTTTATTTTTTATTTTTTTAGAAGTGTAATTTTTTGTTTAATTATAAAAAGTTTAAAATGTAAGATGAGATTTTTAGAGTGTTAAAAATAATTTCTTTTAAAAATTCATGGCAATAGCCTTCTAAGGTTTATATAATAAATTTCGAAAGTTGATTTTCTCGTTTGGCAAATGTTTTAAAACAATTTGAAGTGATTTTAGAAAAAATATTTTTGGATTTTGAAAGCATTTAAAATTTTTCTTATAAGAAGAATTGAAGTGTTTTTTCGTAATTAACTTCTATTTTTATTAATGATTAGTTTCCAAATTTTTTTTATAAAAAGTTTTTTTAGTTGTTTAAAAACACTTGCCTAACGAGCACATACTAACGTGTGGTGATGCTAAATTGTATAATATGCAGTGGTGTAAAAATAGTAGCTCTATCTTTTTAGGATAGTATTATTTCCATACTTATGCTTTATGCGCATAATTTTTTACTTCTAATTGTTTTTAATTTATTCAATTTGATGATAAAAATTTGAAAGGGACATGTGAAAATTAAAATGATAATTTTAATGAAAAGTTTTTGGTATTGTTTTTTTAACGAAAAATCATATTTTTATATTAAAAAATTAATTTTAGTACTATTTATTTTATATTTATTGTTAAAACTCATATTTTAAAAAAATCATTTCCATTAATTTTCATAATTAAAAATAGGGTACGGACAGCATTGCGCAGTATCATCAATCCAACCGCTAAAATCCCGACCACAAGAAGTATAAGAACCGCCGAAATCCGTCACTTCCGTTTTCTCGTTCCCCGGCGTCCCTCTCGCAATTCACAAACTCCAAGAGAGCTTCTCCGGCGGAAGCAATGGCGGTGCCGCTGGTCAACCTCGCACCGAATCTAACAGTCTCAAAGCTCTGCTTGGGTTCGTCACTCTCCCTTCTCCATTTCCAATACTGTCCCTCGTATTCCCACTGAGAATCCGACTCATTCTTCGCAGGGACGATGACTTTCGGCGAGCAAAACTCGTTGCCGGAGTCATTTCGGCTCCTCGGCGGAGCTCTCGAGGCCGGAATCAACTTCTTCGACTCGGCAGAAATGTACCCGGTGGTTCAGCGAGCAGAGACTCAGGGTAGGAGCGAGGAGTACCTCGGCCGTTGGATTAGAGAGAGCAAAATCCCTCGAAACAGCGTCGTTTTGGCCACCAAGGTACTTGATAAAGCTCTGGTTCTAACAATTCACGCCAATGGTGTTATTATGTTAGATTTTCTTTTGGTTTTTGATGTGGGAACTCTGTTGATGCAGGTTACGGGACCGTCAGGGCAGATGACTTGGATTCGAGATGGCCCCAAGTGTTTGGATGCCAGGAATATCGCCGACGCCATTGACGGCAGGTTTGATCAAGCATATAGTTCATAATTTTAGTTCTGCTAAAGCACTTTGTGTTATGACTTGCTTAGTGATGGGATATGTAATGATTTAAATGCAGTTTAAGGCGTTTGCAGACGGATTACATTGATCTTTATCAGATTCATTGGCCCGATCGGTTTGTATTTAGACTTTTTTTTTTCTTCAGTTGTTTGTGAAATTAGTGGAAAATTCAAGTTAATTTTAATTCTGGATATCCCATTGCTGGGTATTGTTCAAAGTTTCTTTCTTGCCCCCAACTACATATGTGTACTTCACAAAGAAGTTTGCTTGACTTCACTGCGGTTTGGATAAACTTGTGCTTCAATGTGCACCGAGCGTTTAGTAAGACCTTCAGCTGATTGATGATTGTATTTGTAGCTATGTTCCCATGTTTGGAGAAACTGAATACGATCCAACCCGACAGTTTTGTTCAATTCCTATAGAGGAACAGCTGGATGCTCTTGGGAGAGCCGTTGATTCGGGTAAGGTTAGTTTCATACTGTTGGTGTTTTTCTCTTCTTTATTGCAATGTTTTGAGAACGTGGCGGTGGCATAATGATTGAAAAGTTCTGTTTTGTAGATCAGATATGTTGGTCTTAGTAATGAAACACCGTATGGTGTCATGAAGTTTGTTCAGGTGGCTGAAAGGAGCACTTACCGTCCAAAGATTGTGTCTCTGCAGGTTGTCTATTTGATAGAATTCATACTCTCACTCAAATGGTTACTGTGTTGCTCCATCGGTTTTTGGACTAATTCGACTTATTGTTTATTTGATAGAACGCATACAGCTTTCTCTGCCGAACTTTTGATTCTGGATTGGCTGAATGCTGTCATCATGAGAGGTATTCAAGGGTTAGATTTCAGTACAAACTGAACTATTTATCATGCATGAAACTATAGGGAAAATTTGTTTGAACTTTGACCTGCGCTAATTCAATATTTTAGGGTCAGTTTACTAGCTTATAGCCCCCTTGCAATGGGTATACTCTCTGGGAAGTATTTTTCACCTGATGGGGGTCCACCAGATGCTCGGTTGAATGTTTTTAGAGGTCAGTTCTAAAATTTTCCCTCTAATATTTTAGAACGTAGATGTTTTCTGCACTCTCAAGTGGAGATCTGTTATCAACGAAACTGTTATGTTTCTTCGCCAGGGAAATATTCGGAAGGGGAATCCAGATACAACCTGTCTAATCACATCATAGGAGCAGCAGCCATGGTACATATGTTCTTCTTTTAACAATTTAACTTTAATAGGTTACTGAAGATTTCAGCGTCCAGGGTTTCAAAGAAATTTTAATGAAAGTTAAAGAAAACACATTTTAAAACTCATATAAAAACATGGGTATGAATATTGTAATTGTACCTTTTTACTGAATTTTATTCCGATCTCAAATTTATGTCTTACTTTGCATGCCCAGCAGTTTCTTTTAGGCGATATGTTACTTTTGTTTAGCGTATCATACGTAGATGATGGGTGTTTCTGCATATATGCCATAGCAGTTCATGAATACCTGCAGTTCTGTTCTTTTATGTTCACAGGAATACTTTAAGATTGCAGAAAAGTACAGTCTTCATCCAGTATCTCTCGCAATAGGTTCGCTCTCTCTCTCTCTCTCTCATGGTTTCTCCTTGTACTTGTCCATGTAGAACTGTTGTTTTGAGTTCAGAGAATTGATGTTGCTAATTACGTCTGTAATTATAAATGAAGAAGTATTACTTCTAGATAAGTTCCTAATCTGCTCGTTCCTCTTCCTTTTTTCTTGACCTGGTTGCTTAAACCGTACAGCCATATACTGATTGCTGGCTCTCAATTATTGGTTTAAAACCGTAGTTCTTTTAATTGCTTGAGCTAACACATCTTTTGTAGATTTGACATATACAATGTTGTCCTTAAACTGTGTTCATATGGCAGTTGTTTACGGTCATCGACCTTGTACTCAGTATCTACGTTCTTTGCATTTGGCAGCCTTTGTTTTGAGTCGCTCCCTCGTTGCAAGTGTTGTTTTTGGAGCAACCAAGTCGTGGCAACTTCAGGAGGTCCTAGATGGATGCAAGGTCGAGCTCACACCAGAAGTAATCGCGGAAATTAACAAGGTTCATGAAAGGTTTCCGAATCCATGCCCCTGATCACAATTCATTCTATTACATTTCTTCCTTATCGGGAATATAATCGTCTTGTTTCTGGTATATATTATATCATCTGTCGGATTAGTTGAACTGATGTTTAATGATGACATTGGTCTAGAAAAGTTCGTAGTTTGTTTCCCGCAGAGCACCTTGTAACTTACGGAAGTGCGCTTCTTCTCCCTTACCGAAAAGTAGGCCACTTGTACATTCTTCCTGCCTAGTGTCCGAAAAATTTGCCGGTCTGAGTGACCTGACCGGTGGCGTCGACTGACGGGCATTGACGGTGGTGAAAAATGTTGTGTTGTGCATCGTTAGATTCTGAGTTAACACCATTTGACTTTGTGCGCCAAATTCACTTGCTACTTTTTCCATATTTGAACTTCTTCATGCATTTATGTCAACTTTTTAATAGTCTTCAAGGAGAGAGAGCACTTTACACGTAGTTATACTTTTCTTCTTCTTTCTAATGACGATATTTGGTCTATGTAAATGAGTTCTTCATAATTAGGTATTCAACTTGTGATTTATAAGAGTCGAACATTAGAATTTTTATTTGCAAATAAAAAGAATATCAGTAGACTGTCGTACTATTAAAAATTATCGTATAGTACTTAATTACACGTATAAAAGGGTAGATATTCTTTAAATTCAATTCATCGGAGCACCACCACACCCCATGGTCTCAACACCCTTGCATGGTGCCCTTTATACTAGCGTCTGACGCTAGATTTTCTCATAAAAGTAGAAAATATCAATATAATATGTGCATTGGTTATACCACGATACTAGATATTTCTATTGTATAATCTACTAGTTCTAAGTAAGCTAAATTTTTTTTAACACGACTTTTTAACTCGACAAGAAAAGATAGGAAAATATGAAACCGTTGACTGACCATACTACGTAGCATCCTCGTAGTCCACCTACCTCCACGATTATTCAACTCAATTCCATCAAAATATATTTAGAAGAATTTTAAAAATAAATAAAGAAAATTAAAGTGTCCGGAGCCGAAGGCCGGGCCCCAGAAGCACCACAATCTCAGCCAACAGCGATCAAAGCTTCATCATCGTCCCCGCGCAGAAAGTAGAGAGAGAGAGAGAGAGAGAGAGAGAGAGAGAGAGAGAGAATCCGCAGATCAAATCAGACGGCTCTGCTAGTTGCTGGTGGTGGTGGTGCTGCTCCTGCTTCCGGGTTTGGGTTTTGATGGGTTCGAAGCCATGGCTGTTCCCGGCTCCGACCTATCGTACTCTCGAGACCTTTTGGGATTGCGACGACGACGCCCCTGGTCCACGCTGCGCTCACACCCTCACCGCCGTCGCCGCCACCAAGACCCACGGCCCCCGTCTCATCCTTTTCGGCGGTGCCACCGCCATTGAAGGCGGTGCCGCCTCCTCCGCCCCTGGCATCAGTTACCATTTCTCACCCTCCTCGATGTTTGCTTCACTATTTCAATTCAATTCGAATCTGGATTTTGCTTTTGTTTGGAATTTGATTGATTGTGAATGTAGGGTTAGCTGGGGTGACCAATTCGGTGCATTCCTATGATATTCTCACCAGGAAATGGACTAGGTATTTTCTAATTGCTTTATTAATTTTTGGTTTTCGTATTTCTAAAAACTTGTTGGAATTGAATTGGAGTCTTACTGATCGTTTTCTGCTTTCGGGGTTGTTCCAATTTTGTAGAATGAGGCCTGCAGGTGAGCCACCCTCTCCAAGGGCAGCTCACGCGGCAGCTGCGGTGGGCACTATGGTTGTATTTCAGGTGAATTGAGTTATAAATTTCGAAGAATGATTCGAAATTTAGAGGCTTTTGTGTTTACTGGATTTTAGAGGTTCTCTTTTACTGGGTTTCTGATAGTTTCAAAGTTCATGAATTAACTTCTTACTGGGTTGAATGAGTGTTAAACTTGATATGTGTGAATTTCTATGCTTAGGGCGGTATAGGTCCTGCTGGGCATTCCACAGATGATCTCTACGTGCTGGACTTAACCAACGATAAATTTAAATGGCACAGGTGAGTATAACTGACCTTAACTGAGCTTATTCTACTTCAGAGTTTATTGATTAATGCTCAAAATTGCAGTACAAAACATTTGTACTTTTGTTTTTGTTGTCTGTCCGTAGAGTGGTTGTACAAGGACAAGGACCCGGGCCTCGCTACGGCCATGTAATGGACTTAGTTGCTCAAAGATATCTTGTTACCGTCAGCGGAAATGATGGTGTGTGTATTCACTAAACCCTACGTGTTTGCTATCCATACGCTTCACTAAACCCTACGTTTTTGAAGCATTTGATGTTTACTGTCTTTATTTAATATTTTTTTTATAGGAAAAAAAGTTCTTTCTGACGCTTGGGCTCTGGATACTGCTCAGAAACCTTATGCATGGGCTAGGCTGAACCCAGAAGGTGATAGACCGTGTGCTAGAATGTGAGTACTATTCATATGTCGATAAGTGAAAAGTTCTGAAAGTTTTGGTGGATTTTGTTTTGAGCCAAGATTATTTTGCAGGTATGCAACAGCTAGTGCTCGCTCAGATGGTATGTTTTTGCTTTGTGGTGGAAGAGATATTTCTGGAACGGTATGTGGAATCTGAGTCTACCTCTATCATTCTTGTATTTTGCCTTTATCAATTTATACTGGAGGTCTTTTGAGCTAAACGGGTTATCTATGCTCTCACAGCCACTAGCAGACGCTTATGGACTGCTTATGCATAGGAATGGTCTGTGGGAGTGGACCCTTGCACCTGGTGTATCCCCTTCACCAAGATATGAACATGCGGCGGTAAGTGCTAATATATAAACTAGGAATGCAAAGTTACCCATTTGTATGTTGGATGATTACTTTATATGTTTTTTTCTCTTCTTTCTTTGAAGTGAAGCAAATGGTTTACTGAACATGTATTTGGCAGTAGAAACCATAATTATCTGTGGTACTATTGCATTTTGCATTTTCTACTCAACTAGCTGCCTATCTCTGAGTTATCTTTACCCTTTTGAGTTCGAACCTTATTTTAGCACCTAATTGACATATTCTGGCATCAGGTTTTTGTTGGTGCAAGATTACATGTTACAGGAGGTGCTCTTAGGGGAGGTCGTGGTATAGAAGGTGAAGCAGCTATTGCAGGTATGTTTTGGTTGCGAAATTTGTCACCATGATTATGTAAGCTCATTAAGTTTTCTTAATACCTTTTGTTTCTATGTTCCTTTCTCCTTATTTGATAGTATTGGACACTGCTGCTGGAGTTTGGTTAGACAGAAATGGGCTTGTGACTTCCTCACGGACAGGAAAGGGACAGAATGACCATGATCCTTCTTTGGAGCTCATGCGTCGTTTTCGCCACGCAGCTGCATCTCTTGGTGTTCGTATATATATTTATGGTGGTCTTAAAGGAGGTAAAGACTTTAGAACCTAAATGAAAATATGACTAATGTAATTGAATAATGGATGCAGCCTTCCTCCGCTTATGTGGTTCAATCATGTTTTAATATATCTTTTGTTTATCTTCTTGTACAGACATCCTGCTAGATGACTTCCTGGTTGCAGAAAATTCATCAGTTCAGTCTGAAGGTAATTCGCCTGTTTTAACGTCTGAGAGATCCCCAACTGTATCTAGTCCCAGAATGTTTCATGCTAACACAAGTACTTTTGGAACATCATCTTCTGATGGTGAACCTGAGAGTCCCTCGTCAACTGGCTTGAGGTATTATTCCATATCCTCTTTTCCCTCTCTACCAAGTACTTTGACTGAGCTACGTGCTCATAATATGTGCCAAACATCATTATTTTTGGCAGCATGGACAAAAGTTCAATGGAGAAGCTCCGGGCGGCTTCTGCTGCCGAAGCTGAGGCAGCTAGTGCTGTTTGGCAAGCTGTGCAATCAACATCTGCTACTCCTTCTGAAGAAACATCTGTTTCAGATGATAACTCACAAGTTGCAGAAACATTGTCTGATGGTAGTGACACCGAGGCAGATGTTCGTCTTCATCACAGAGCTGTATGTCTTTTGCATCAAAACCTAATTGAGGGAAATTTTCAACTTTAAGTGGCATGAATTATAATTTTTTGTTGTTGTAGGTTGTCGTTGCCAAAGAGGCTGTAGGCAACTTGGGTGGGATGGTAAGACAGTTGTCTTTGGATCAATTTGAAAATGAGAGCAGACGAACGATTCCAATGAACAATGACTTATCACTTCCCAACAAAAAGTACACCAGGCAGAAGTCTCCACAAGGGCTACATAAGAAGGCAAGCATCAGTTAACATTTGATCTTTTTTCTCTCTTTTTACGCTATTTCTGGAAGGAATTTTTGTTATTGTTAATTGACAGTATTTTTTTTTTCTTTTCCTATTACCTTGCAGGTTATATCTACATTGTTGAGGCCTCGAAACTGGAAACCCCCTGTCAATAGGAAGTTTTTCCTGGATTCTTATGAAGTGGGAGAACTTTGTTATGCTGCTGAGCAGATATTTATGCATGAGCAAACGGTTCTTCAGCTGAAAGCCCCAGTTAAAGTATTTGGCGATCTTCATGGACAGTTTGGTGATTTAATGCGCTTATTTGATGAATATGGATTTCCATCTGCTGCGGGAGACATAACGTAAGATGACTATTTTTGCACATTCCATATCTGTCAATATACTTGTAGAAAGAATTTGTTTTACACCAGAACTTTGACTCGGATATTTACTGGTGAAGTAAAGTCGAATATGAAGAATTTACTCCAATTCTTCGTTGAATAAATTTTTAAAATGTTGAGTTTTTTCAGAAGCTTTTTGGCTGATGACGCCCATATAAACTATGAATCTAGGAATAAATCAGACTTTTCAGCTAGTCTAATTATTGTTACAGGTATATCGACTACTTGTTTTTGGGGGATTATGTCGATCGAGGACAGCACAGCTTGGAGACCATAACTTTGCTCCTTGCACTGAAGGCAAATTCTTCTTTGAAGTAATCTAATTTATATTTTTTTTGTACTCCCCACTTTTATATTTGACCATATGCCCTGATTGTTTTTGCAGATCGAGTATCCCGACAATGTTCACTTAATACGTGGAAACCATGAAGCTGCTGATATCAATGCACTCTTTGGTTTTCGTATTGAATGCATTGAGAGAATGGTACGGGTTCTAATTATGCAGACATGATGCAGTCTTTTCTCTGGATTTCAGAATAATAAAAGTTGATAGTAACTTGTGTGCATGTAGGGCGAGAATGATGGAATCTGGGCATGGACTCGGTTCAATCAACTTTTCAACTATCTCCCACTTGCTGCTCTGATTGAAAAGAAAATTATCTGTATGCATGGAGGCATTGGGAGATCTATCAATTCTGTAGAACAGATAGAGAAGCTTGAAAGACCCATTACAATGGATGCTGGCTCTATAATTTTAATGGATCTTTTGTGGTACACTCTTGCTCAGTTCATCTGTTCGTTTGCTGTTAATATAATCGCTTATGTTTATGTTCTTATTGACATCTATGTACACAGGTCCGATCCCACAGAAAACGACAGTGTAGAGGGCTTGAGACCAAATGCCAGAGGGCCTGGTCTTGTCACCTTTGGGGTACGCAGTTTTGGGTTATTTTTCTCAATTTCTATTCGAGCATTACTCTTCATATGACTTTGTTTTCCTCGTTCTGGCATTGATAGTGCACAGAAGTGTCTGTTAGGGTTTAGGTGGGAGCCACTTATCAAAAAACAAAAAGTAGGAGCCACTAATATGATGTTAAATTATAACATTTTTGACCGTTCACATACAATAGGAAAGATATAGTTGTTTGTGATTTACTGAAAAGCCCAACACTTTGAGAACTGTAGTCCAAGCGACGTATAGGCAACCGATTGAAACTGCATTCTTTAACATCAAACAAACTGTACATTTGATGATCTGAGAGCAAGTTTGTTATACCTAATAATCACCATTACTGTAGTTTGGCATTATGTCAATGTCAATTTTCTTTTGGAATACCAACAGCGTGTTGACTCCTATACAATCTTGTTTTTTCGAGAACCCTTTCATGTGCATAATTTTAAGTCTTAAGATATACATACTTGCACCGCCATACTAATATATTCTTGCTACTTGCAGCCTGATCGTGTCACAGAATTTTGTAAGAGAAACAAATTACAACTCATTGTAAGAGCTCATGAATGTGTCATGGATGGATTTGAAAGATTTGCCCAGGGACAGTTGATTACTCTTTTTTCTGCAACCAACTATTGCGGTAAGCAAAATCTTTGTAAGTTTCTTTCCATGTTGCAGTGCTCGCAGTCTCATATGGCCTTTTCGTGCAGGGACGGCAAACAATGCTGGTGCTATACTGGTCGTTGGTAGAGGTTTGGTTGTGGTTCCAAAATTAATCCATCCTTTGCCACCTCCTCTTCAGTCACCGGAGACATCCCCTGAACGGGTCATAGACGACACATGGATGCAGGTAAGCTCATCTATAACGTTGATTCTCATTTCCCCTGTTGCCTCTCTCATACTCTCGTATCTTTTCCGTTGAGCAGGAGCTCAACATTCAAAGACCACCAACGCCTACTCGTGGTCGACCGCAGCCTGATCTTGATCGAAGCTCACTTGCATATATATAGCTCACAGATTTCAGTATTTTCCAACCAGTGAATGTGACAATCCACATTTCTCCCGAGGCCCGATCCTTTCGCCTCGCTCAACACAGCGCGCCATCGTGTTCTCATTTGGATGTTATCGTTGCAGAAGTTGAAGCCTCGTCTAGTGTACACAATCTTAGAATGCTCGAGATTTAGACGTTTAGGGACCGAATTCTTCGTTTCCGTTCATCGATTTTGTAATATATGTACAAGAAGAACAGTTTTTGAAGCTAAATAGATAGAACTTATAGGGAAGGGAAATTGGTTAAATTTTGTTTCCCTGTGATTTATGTAACATAAACAACTTCCTACGTTTAATTATTTCTCGAGTGTTTCTTCTCTTTTGGGGAGTGGTGTTTCAGAACAACCTCATAGATTTGTAATTGTATATTTGTTCTCTTGACTGCTCGAGCTACAAGTTTTTGGCTTCTCAAGAAATTAAAATCATTCACATCTCATTGCAAATCCAATCTTCCAAATTGCGGGAACCAAAAACCGATTCTACTTTTGTTAAATTTCAAGCGTTCACGCGTTTAAAAAAAATGTGTGACAGAGAACTCACTTTAAATTGAATAACACAATAATGTGACTAAGCCCGTTTGTCTACCCAATAATTAACAGACAATGCTTGGCTATTCAAGGATGAGTAGAAACTCCTACTCAAAACTCTTCGTGTTCGAATGACAGAGTTTTTTTTCTTATAATCAAAACCGTTCATTTTATAAATCGTTCTGTAAAGATCGCCTCTACAAAAAAAATGAACCAAACCTAAGGTCATTTGGTCAATCTATTGTAGCAAATACATAAATGGTTCGTAATGCTTTTACTAATTATGTTCATCTGTTTTTATACAATTCAATGACTAACGACCTTAATTTTAATTGATTTTTTTGCAGAAGCGATCTTTATAGCGTATTAATCACATGAACGGTTTTGATCATAAATACAAAGTTTTATAAATTGACAACGAATAATTTTGAGTAAAAACTCCTATTCATTCTTTGGGTGGTGAAGTATTATTCTAAATTAAAAAGTAAATAAAATGATTGAATTGGATCCTTTTTAACATTACATTTGAGCTCATAATTTGCCATGTTATGAAGTCCCACTTCCACCCTCTGCTTTCTACTCAGAGACTCCAAATTCTGAGACAATTCTCGTCAGCCTCCGCCATTAAACCCACATGGAACTCCAAAACCAACGTAATAATCACTAACCCAACTCTGCAGATCATGGAGTCCTGCACCACCATGCTCCAGCTGAAGCAAATTCAAGCTCAAATGACTACCACCGGCCTCATCACGCACACCTTTCCGGTCAGCAGGGTGTTAGCCTTCTGCGCTCTCGCCGACGGAGGCGACATTCGATACGCGCGTCTTCTTTTCACCCAGATTGGAAAACCCAATACGTATATGTGGAACACGATGATCAGGGGCTACTCAAAGGCGCAAATTCCAGCAATTGGGTTTTCGTTTTTTGGTCGAATGGTTCGTGAAGGTGTGGAGATGGACAGCCGAAGTTTTGTTTTTGCGCTCAAGGCGTGCGGGCAGTTTGAGAGAGTTTTGGAGGGAGATTCGATTCATTGCGTGATTTGGAAGATGGGTTTTGATTCTGATTTGCTGGTACGAAATGGGTTGCTGCATTATTATGCTGAGGGTGGGTTTCTAAGTCTTGCACGCAAAGTGTTTGATGAAAGTTCTGCGAGGGATGTTGTTACTTGGACCGCGATGATTGATGGGTATGCAGGAAGTAATTGTTCTGATGAGGCTATGGAATTGTTCGGCTCGATGTTGGTGAGTAATGTCGAGCCGAATGAGGTTACTATGATTGCAGTGCTTTCGGCGTGTTCCGAAAAGGGAGATATTGGTATGGGAAAGAGTGTTCATGAATACATACAAAAGAAGAGTGTGAATTGTAGCCTAAATTTGCTCAATGCTTTGTTGGATATGTATGTGAAATGTGGATGTTTGCTTGCGGCTCAAGAGACTTTTGACAACATGAAAGTCAGGGATGTATTTTCATGGACTAGCATGGTTAATGGATATGCAAAATGTGGGGACTTGGACTCTGCAAGAAAGTTTTTCGATGACATGCCCGAAAGAAATGTAGTATCTTGGAATGCGATGATTTCTGGTTATACACAGAATAATCGACCAAATGACGCGTTGAAATTGTTTTATGGCATGGTGGAGTCAGGTATGGTTCCAACAGAGGACAGTTTAGTATGTGCTCTATCTGCTTGTGGTCAATTGGGTTGCCTGTCTTTGGGTCAGTGGATTCACAACTACTATATCGATCAAAAGTGTATTCTACGCAGTGTGATTCTGGGGAACGCATTGATGGACATGTATGCCAAGTGTGGGGGTATAAATTCGGCCACACAACTCTTCAATGTAATGCCAGAGAGAAATGTGGTTTCTTGGAACACCATGATTGCTGCATATGCCGGCCATGAGAAGCAAGCGCTTACTCTGTTTGACCGAATGAAAAGTACGGGACTGAAACCGGATTCTATCACATTTGTGGCGGTCTTGTCTGCTTGCAGTCATGGTGGATTAGTTTCTGAAGGCAAAGACCATTTTGAAAGCATGGCTAAGGATCATGGGATCGAGCCGAAAAAGGAACATTATGCTTGTATGATAGATTTACTAGGAAGAGTTGGATTGCTCGAAGAAGCTTACGAGTTGATAAACAAAATGCCAATGGAGCCAACGGAGTCTGCTTGGGGTGCACTTCTTAATGCATGTAAAATTCATGGGAATGTTGAGATGGCTAAGCTTTCTGCTGAGAGACTCTTAGAATTGGATCCCGAAGACAGTGGTATTTATGTGCTGCTTGCAAACTTATGCGCTAATACGAAAAGGTGGGACGATGTACAGATCGTTAGGAGCATGATGAAAGAGAGGGGTGTGAAGAAGAATCCGGGGCGAAGCTTGATAGAGGTAGAGGGTGAGTTTCATGAGTTTTTGGCTGCTGATAAATCACACGCTCACTCAGAAGAGATTTATAAAGTACTAAATGAAATATTCGTTCTCCAAATTAGTGTTACCTGCGAAGCATTTTGATGAACATATATCCATATGGTGGTGAGTTTCTTTATTTATTTTGGCATTCTGAACAAATTAGAACACCACTTTCTCATAAGGGCTTTTGCTAGAAGTGATTCTATTACACGTTGAATTTTTATTAAAAGCCCGAGTGAGCAGGGTTACTAGCCTTAGGTGCTTGTGCCGAAAGCACTGCAATGATGGTAACATAATTTTGCTCAAGATTGCTTAAGTTCAGCTTGATCGACTAGAGGCCTAAAGGATTGCACATTATCATATTGGTGGATAATTGCAGATGAAAAGGATGCCCCCTCCTTGTAAAGCGCAGGTGTCTGGGTAAGGGACTCTTTGGTGAGCAGAGTTCGAGTGAAGAAGAAGATTTAGTAAGCACATCGGACCATGAAAATGCTCAAGATGAAGAAAACAAGCAAGACGACGAGAATGACAATGAACGAATAGAAGAAGAGAAATATTCGGCTTAGAGAATTCTCACACAAAAACACATAAAGGAGTTGTTCAATCCTCGAGTTGGTCAGGTTGCACTTATCCCGTTCAGCATGGGGACAGAGAATCTGGCCCTTAGCCTTACAATCCTTGAACCCTTCTAAGTAACGTGCGGTAAAGAGGTTAACCAAGGACCTGGAATCTCTTTCAACGGAATCCTTGAGCTTCGACACCAGAGAAGAATTCAACTCTTTGGGTTTCTCCGCTTCATCTTGGAGCTTCTTGACGGCCTCATTATGAGCACTGACGCATTCCTGATGACGGGTGGCAGATAAGGCAGAGCTAACTTGAGGCAATTTATCCACTTGGAGCTTCTTGGACTCATGCTTATCAACACCATCAAACTTCTCCAGCGCAGCGTTCTCCAAGATGCCAGGATGAACCAAAGTCGCTCTCTTCCTAGTCTTACTTCCAATGTCATGGCTAGACTGAAGGACAGAGGAAATAGTTTGGCCAGTGGAAGGTTGAGCTGGCTGAGGAGATAAAATTTACAGTGAAAAAAAGACGAAAGGATGAAGAGAGTGTGCAATTGGAAATGTAGTTGCCCTCAATGTCTGAGTATCCATGAGACAGCAAATCGGCATGGAAGCGAGGGTGGCTGCTGTTATGATGTTGAACACAACGGAGTTCGAATTTGGACCAATGAACCTCACACCCAAATCCCCCAGGAGCGTCGTGTGGATAGCACCAAACCGAAGCCAGCTTGTTGCCGTCCATTTGAAACAAGAATGCTTCAACTCCATGCTGATGCTGAGGTTGAGGAAGGACATCCCCATGCCCCTCAATAGGGTCCGGGAGCCATCCCCGCCGCCCAATATCAAAGATGTAGATGGACTTAGGCTGGAGGGGGGGGGGGCAGCCTTTTGGGACGATGAGCTTAGGCTGAGTCTTATCCTCTGGTTCATTGGTCTTGTTAGAAGTCCAAGAAATTTCAAACGAAAACCTTGTTTTTTTGTTTATGCAAACGCCTTGATTAGGTTTCCATTCGTCATCGATGTTCTGATTGAACAATGTTCCAATGTCTTTATAATTTCTCTGTAAATATTTATAGAGAAATCAGAAAATACAAAATTGATGTGTCAATTAAATTATGTAAAGCTAATAAACCTCACTATGTTCAATGTGATCCCGTCAAAGGAACCTTTTGATATCTCACCCAACCCTTGAGAACAGTAAGTAATGTTCCTATTGAGAGTGAATCTCACATCGAAGGGACCTTACATGTGCTTACAAGTAATTGAGCCACTTTTTATGGTGAAACCCAACTTTCTTCTTAGTATCAGAGTAGGTTGTTCCATGTGTAAGCCTAACGACCGTACGTACTCCACATCATCTGATTTATGTTGTCTACATGCGAGACATATTGTATCATCCACATGTTAAGCTTGAAAATTTGCGAATCGACTTTCCCTGGAGAAGATTAGATAGCATCATCATACTTTCTCTACCCAACAGGATATATTCGGTATTATCTATAGTAAAGGTCTATGGTAAAGGTAAAAGAGTGGCCTAAACCTCACACAGTGTGCTAGTTATAATAATTTGGTTAAGAGAACTAATTTTTTTGTTAGGGATAAAAACAAAACAAATGGGCTCAAAAAGAGTTGTATAAGACGGCGTCGTTTCGCGATCTCCCCATCAAAGCCAAA
>JADOBS010303776.1:0-24732 GCA_015708375.1 Cydonia oblonga | reverse complement strand
TTGTTTGCTTCCCTGTCTCTGTCCATTTACATACTTACCAACACCAGTGACCGGAACAATCTAGTGAAGGTCACAAACTTGATACTTTCTGTTGTACCAAAATCCTCGCTGATTTTGTGCATCAACAAAGTTCCCTATCGACGAGGACTAGTAGCACTTCCAGTTCAGGTGGCTACTTATAATGGTATAATTATTATCTTACCTCACTGTACTTTACTCATGCTCTGTATCACGCGTGAAATTGGTTCATACCTGATCACCGCGCACTCAAGTATATAAGCACTTTCAGGTTTAAATTTATTCACATTTTACACATTATCATATTTTATGGCTTCGTCACTTTCCAGGTGTCGGCCAGCACAATTCGAAGTTCTAGTGGACTTTCCGGATCGGGGTGTGTCAAAAAGTTTCTAGTATGGGAATCAAATTTGCAGGTTGGAGGTGTGAGATATTTAGCTTCAATTATGTACGGAGGGGGTGAGTTCATCAAAAATCTATTAGTACTCGCATGCCACATAGATTTCTCATTTTTTTCTCAATTTTTGATGATTTTTTTTGGGGATTTCTGGTTTCTCTGGTGCAGATGAGTTACCGGCTATTGTACTCGACCTCGGTTTCGACACTTGCAAAGCCGGCTGTGCCGGCGAAGCTGCACCCAAGGTCGTCATCCCTCCGGTATGGGATTTATGTACAGTTGTCAGAGACAAGAATCATATCGGCAGCAGAGGTGTGAGATATTTAGCAAGAAAGGAAGAAAAGGGAGAGCGTGCTGTACGCGCTTTGGGTTGTGTTTTTTTTTTCTTTTTCTTTTCTTTCCTTTTATTCTTATCATCAAATAAAATTATTAAATAACTTTTTTTTTTGTTAAAATACAAAATTTTAAAAATCTTTTCATTAACTTTTCTTTTTATTTACCATTCATATTCTTACGAAGAAAAGAATGAAACATACATGCACAAGCGTTCATGTTTTTCTGAACATGAGAAAAACTTTTGCAGTAGGATTTAAGTTCTATATTTTATATTTTGAATTTTTTTATATATATTTTCTTTTGTAATATACTATAGGGATGATTTTCAGGACTAGAGCTCCGATTAAACATTTTATATCTTCTGGGGCCGACTTTCCTGTGGGATATAAGAGCCTTAATTTTAATTAAGCTTTTTATGATGCGTTTGTTGCGCTGGATTATTTTGGACTGGATTAATTTTAGGGATTAAGCTGGATTAGCTTAGACTATACTAAACTAGATTAACTTAGTAACGCATTTGATGCAGTGCCGAACTAAGAGCTCGTTTGGATGTGCTTTTTAAATGACCGAAACTGTTTTTAGGGAAAATGTTTTTTAGGTTCCAAAAACATTTTAAGTGCTTTCTACAAAAAGCACCAGTTATGTGTTTCTTCCAAAAAACACTTTAAGTCATTTTTTCAGAATTTATTAACATTTTTAGTAATGATTATTTCTAAAAATATTTTCACAAAAAGTGAATATAGTCATTTTAAAAGCACATTCAAACAGGCTCTAAGAAATAAAATAATGAAAATAACAATGTTTCCAGGGACTAAATTATTGTTTATTTTAATTTCTTCCTTCTTAAGATGTTATGAAAATATTATTGATTCCCATGTTTTATTATCCTATCTTGGAAAGATCAAAATGAAAAAAAGAAGGGCAGAGCCCTCTCCATCTGGGAAATATCGAAATGAAAATAAAGGGCATAGGCATAGCCCTTTTCTTCTTCGCGAGTTGATGGTGCTCAACAACCAAATCTTTCGTCAAGTATCTCTTCTTGTATGCAACTAAATCTTTCACCAAGTCTCTTCCCGTTCATGTCATGGTGTAGCACCACCGGCAACAAAGCAACAGCTGTTGATGCTGTAAATTTTGGTTGCACCGTATTCGACGATTTGGGCTTGCTATGTGCGTAGTAAATTAATTGTAAGCCCTAATGTAAATTTTGCAATAAAACTTATTTTCAAATTATAATTGTATCATTATTTTGAATTCATTACTTTCATTATGAATATTTTCATAACAACTAATTTTGAATGACATAAAATTCTTACACACATTCAATGCATCGAGTACCTCAAGTTCAAGGTAAATACCGATCAATCATTTGTTCAATTCTTTTTACTCATTTATAATAGTTGGTTCCATGGTTTATTTAGTCCTGATTATCCTCCACATCAAGTTTCCAATTATTCAATTAATAGCTTATTCAACTCTGATCATCATTGCCCTTGGTTTAATTGTCCTCATCGTTATTATCATTAGACCTTCCATATAAATATATATATACACACACATACCACATATAGTGTGAAAATACTTACCGTAAATAGTAATATCTCGAGAATGCAATATTTTACAATATTTTGTAAATAAACACATAACATCTGGTAATCACAATATCTCGCCTAAACAAACATATCATATCGAGTGCACATTGACATATGCTGACACACGAGTTCATGCAGAGATATTTTGACATGAACATGACTGGTGTAATAATGATTTACGTTATAGTACTACAATCACGTGAAGACTAGCGCTACACGTATCACATACAAGTCTTAATTGCTTATAGCAATCTAGGATAGGACTGGCACCTACAATGGATGCAAAGTGAGCGTACGGTGTGATGTGAACATACACGTGAAGCTTGGCCCTAGCCCGGGTGAGTACAAACACCAGTGTAGCATACGATGAGCAGATAACATGAATATGATCATGCCATAGAAATTCAATAGTTCTAGCCACTTTAGTAATATTCATGGACATAAATATAATTAAAACATCCCATAATAGTACACATACCTGTGCATCCCGTAAGATTTATAATAATTTCCTAATTCTCATCAATACAACATTTCTTATAAATGTTAATTTAATTATGGTATCACGTAGAAAATTCATTGTTAACTATATATGGAAACTAAATATATATATAAAGACCCACTCACAAATATTTGCGAGGTCGCAGCCGTTCGAACTCGGAAAGTCGGAGTGCGGATTTGGAATCAGTGCATCGAAATACGCTAGGAAAGGTTTCGGGCAATTTTTGTAAAAGGTCAACGGTTAACCTTAAAAAGTCGACCGAGTAGTCGAGCCGATCAACTACGTTAAACCCTCGGAATTTCACTAAACGGATGCCAAATATTTGCGAGGTCGCAGCCGTTCGAACTCGGAAAGTCAGAGTGCGGATTTGGAATCAGTGCATCGAAATACGCTAGGAAAGGTTTCGGCCAATTTTTGTAAAAGGTCAACGGTTAACCTTAAAAAGTCCACCGAGTAGTCGAGCCGATCAACTACGTTAAACCCTCGGAATTTCACTAAACGGATGCCAAAAAGGGACTCGGGGCATCAAAAGTAGCCTAAGAGAGGTCCCGACAAAAACCCGAAAAAAGTTAAGATAGGGAATATTCCCTTTTCTTCCTCACTACTCCCGTCATCGAGAACCTCGTTGGAATCTGATTTTTTTTTTTTTGCCAGAAACCCACCAAAATTAGGTTTATTGGCTGGATTTCTAGAGAATTTTCAAATGGCTATATCTCTCTCATTTCTCAACCAAAATCGACCCATAATATATTAGAACGAAGTTAGAGAAGAGTATAACATGATTATACTTGTTTGGAGTTCAAAAAGTGGCCAGAGATGGTTGGAAAACGCATGAAAAAGCACGGAGGTCGCTGAAAACTGGGGAAAATTCAAAAACGAAAATCATACCTCTCGACAAGACGAAGAGAATGGTACCCTTCTCGACGGCTAACTCAGCGTGGTTTGGCAAAAAAATGGTTGGAAAGGTTACGCCCGACTGAGATTCGACCCCGATGATCCGAAAAGAATTTCAAAGTGAGGTTGGGTGTTCTAAGCTCTTGGTTTGGGCGGTGGTGGTCGAAAAATTGGTGCACAGTGTGTGCACAGTAACTTAGGGAGAAAGAAAGAGATGAGAGTGAGACCGAGAGAGAGTTTGAGAGTTCCCCGGTGAATGGGGAAGAATGTAACATCCCACATCGCCCAGAGAAGTGGATCTTGTAAGTCATGTATGTATATTCCCATCTCTACCTAGCACGAGGCCTTTTGGGAGCTCACTGGCTTTGGGTTCCTTAGGAACTCCGAAGTTAAGCGAGAAAGGAGCTAGAGCATTCCTAGGATGGGTGACCCTTTGGGAAGTTGCTCGTGAGTTCCCAGAAACAAAACCATAAGGATGTGACCGGGGCCTTAAGCGGACAATATCATGCTACGGTAGAGTCGAGCGGGGGATGTGGTGGGGGCCCGGGTCGTGATGTGACAAAGAAGATGCCATGAGGAAGAGAGGGATGAGAGTTAACTGGGTGTGGGCCCATGGCCAGAAAAAATCATAAAATATTATGAAAATAATAATATAATAATTCGTTATTAATAATAAAATATTATTAAAATAATATAATAATATAATAATTATGAGATATATATAAAATAATAAATAATAAATTTTACAAAAGTATTCTTCAGATTCAGAGTTTTGTAACCTCCAACGTATTGCGCCTACATATTCATACCGTTGAGTACTTCCACACTTATACTATGACACCCCATCCCGAAATATTTTATTGATGGCGTGAAATGTCTAATTTGCCCTTGGATATTAATGGTGTTGTGTGTGATATGTACTTAGGTGGTGGTCAAATTATGCTTACTCCTAAGTTTTGGGATTTAGTTGGAAGTATGACTTAGGTTTTATTTTGTTTTGTTTTTGTTTGGTGACCAACTAGGACCACACACACACACACACCACTCCCGTTAACCCTCTTTCTCTCCTCCCTTTTGGTTTTTTTGCATTTTTCGTAAAATTGTACGGACAAACCTTGGACCAACTCTTTCAAGCATGGATCGACATTGAAGAGGTGATTTTTGTGTTCCTTGCAAGTTGCAGAGTTCATTTATACCCTTAGTTCGTTATGAGGACTCGTAGAACTCGAGAACCAAGAAGCCCTGATTTATTGCACTGTTCATTTGAACGTGATCGTGGGATTTTCAGTGAGTTTTAAGGTCCTAGGGTTTAGTGGGATTTTCAGTGGGATTTTCAGTGAGTTTTAAGGTCCTAGGAAGCCTTAAAAGATCTTCACGAAGCTTGGAAAAGGATTTTGAAAGGTTTTGAATGCCGGAAAGTTCACGTTTTTGGAGTTACAGAGATGGGCGGAGTTTCGTGATTTTTCTAACGAGATTCTCTGAGTTTTAAAACCTAAAACTGGTAAGGTTTTGTTCCTCTCATCATAAGCTTCTTTTTGGTATAAAATTCGTGAAATTTGGTTAAGAATTGAATAAGATATAAAGGTTTAAAGTTTTTCTCAGCTTCCGGCAACGGCGACGGAATCCGGCGGACCACCGGAGAAGACCAGGGAATATTTCGTCAAAGTTGACAGAATATTCTAAAGTCGTCAGGTATATTTAACGGTATATGCTTATATTTAACGGAATATTCCCTAACGGTGTCAACTATTCCGGTTGGTGTGCCAGGCACATGCCTGAGCATGGCGACACGTATGGCCGTGCCTTGGCCGGCGCGTGAGGGCGCGTGGGTGCTCATAAAAGTTTTCTAAAAATATGGGGATGTTCGTGGGGTTGAATAAATCACGTTGGTATATTCAAACACCCCAATTGAGCATTGTATGAGAGGTTATTATCTAGTTTTGTTTACGTGCTTTAAAATAACGTTTATATAGTTGTTTCGCATATACGTGAGACCTATCCTGAGGACGAGCACAATCAAGCAAGGCTCGAGGGTTAACGACCCATCTACTTACCAGTGAGTGGACTTTTGGTTTTCATATATATTTATATACTTGGTATTTTCCCAGAAAATAAATTTGAATGATTATAGGCTTTGAAATGCCATGCAAAGTATCTGCTTATTTAATTCATGCATTAGTAGCTGCATATAATTGTGATTGGTGCTGCAGACGCACAGGTAAGTACCAGGTAAGCTTATAAAGTGTGGTTGTGAGATTGCATGGATAGTTGGATGTGATGCATTGAGTGCTCATAAACCTGCACCCCGGTGTTAGTGCTCCCGCCCAGAGTTATGGCACAGTCCTTCACGTGATGTTCACCTTCCACACCACATGCTCACCTTGGATCTAAGTTAGGTGCATAGTCCTGTCGTATAGACCACTATAGGTGGTTCCGACTCGTAGGTGACCCGTGATCATTTGCACAGTTTTCACGTGATCGTATCACTTGAGCGTATTTATTACACCTAGTCCTGTCGTACAAACCACTATAGGTAGTTCCGACTCATGTGCAGGCATACTATATGAGCTATAGACTCAGCCATACAAGCCACGTTAGGTGGATCTGGCTGATATGATATCCTGCGTTGATATATTTTACCTGGATTAATTAGTGCATCTTATTGAGATACTTTGGCATGGTATACTTATGGATTTTATCTAGAGCCTGATTTTTGTTATGGTATGTATTATATTTTCTGGGAAGCTATGCAGGTTTTACGGCGATGGGTTAGAACATTTGATACTTGAAATGGTTTTGAAAAACTTTATTTTTGCCCACTCATACTTTCTGTTTTACGCCCCTCTAGGTTTTAGGTGAGAGTGCATATTTGCGGCTCACAAGGATTCTGACGGTGGTTCTGACAGAACATCATAAATGTATAATTCTCTTGGGTGTTGTCTAATTAGTATTTGTCCTGCTGGACTGCACTTTGATACCTATGCTCTGGTTGTGAAGTTACACTTAACCTTGCACTTGCTTGTTTTTGTTAGTTTGGTCTTCATGTATTCATATATCTTTAGATCTTTATTCTTCCACACTGCATTGTCAGACGGGGCATAGGGCTATGCATTGTTCTCAGAATTAGTAGAGGCTCCAGCAACCTTCTTTGCCACCACCAGCGCCGATCCAACAGGTTCCTGGATCTGGTAGTTATGGTCAGATGGGTCGTGGAGGTGCATATGACTATTAGGGCGATGTAGCTCCTTATTCTACAGGCCAGTATCAGTATCCTCATGATCCATATTATCAGCAGAGTGGGTATCCTCAATATTCTGGGGGTTATATTCCATATCAGCCATTTTTAGCCGGTGGATCACAATGGTACCATGGTGAACAGTCCCAACATGGAGAGGTTGCTTCTAGTAGTGCAGGATCATCGAGGTAGCCTAGTCAGCCAAGCCAGGGGTGTGATGTGCAGGGACGTAATACTCAAACTCGCAGAGGTCGAGGAGGGCGACAGCAGGCTCAAGGACGTATTCATCACATGTCACTGCAGGATGCTCAGAATAATCCTGATTTGATCATGGGTACGTTGAATATTCTTGGTCATTTTGCTAGAGTATTAATTGATTGTGGTGCTACACACTCTGTTATTTCTCATACGTTTGCTCAATTGACTAAACCTCATCCTACACCTCTTGGGTATGACTTAGAGTTTGCTATACGTGGAGGGGATAGGTGTTTTGTTGACTGTGTGTATCCAGGATGTCTCGTGTTGGTATAGGATGTCCTGTGTTGGTAGAGGATGTTGTTATGCCAGCTAATCTTATTTCGTTAGATTTGGTTGATTTTGACGTTATTTTGGGCACAGATTGGTTGCATTTTAATCGTGCCAATATAGATTGCTACGGGAAGACGGTTACTTTTCATCGTCCTGGTTTACCTAAGGTTACATTTGTGAGCGAGCGTAGTAGAGTGAGGCATGGTGTTATTTCTGCCATAAGAGCTAAAAAGTTGTTAGAGAAGGGTTGTCAGGGATATTTGGCTCATGTGGTGTTGAATGATAATGTTCCTAGTAGTGTGGAGGATGTTTGAGTAGTCAGGCGTTTCCCTGATGATTTGCCTAGATTGCCGCCAGGCCAAGACGTGGAGTTCACAATTGATTTACATCTAGGTACAGATCCTATATCATTAACTCCTTATTGAATGGCTCCTGCTGAGTTGAGGGAATTGAAAATTCAGTTGCAGGAATTAGTTGATAAAGGTTTTATTCAGCCTAGTATTTCACCCTGGGGAGCTCCAGTTTTATTTGTTCGGAAGAAAGACGAGACTTTGAGGCTATGAATTGATTATAGGCAATTGAATCGGGTAACAATTAAAAATCGTTATCCATTACCGCGTATCGATGATTTGTTTTATCAGCTTCGAGGTGCCTGCGTGTTTTCTAAAATTGATTTGAGGTCTGGGTACTACCAATTGAAGATTAAAAGTGAAAATGTTCCTAAGATGGCGTTTAGGACTCGATATGGTCATTATGAGTTTCTTGTAAAACCATTCGGGTTAACTAATGTGTCTGTTGCTTTTATGGATTTGATGAACTGAGTATTCCAGCAATATCTAGACAAGTTTGTTGTTGTTTTCATTGATGATATTCTGGTATACTCTAAGTCTAATGCAAAGCATGCTCGACATCTTACCTTGGTGTTGAGGAAATTGAGGGAACACCAATTGTATGCCAAGTTTAGTAAATGCCAATTTTGGCTAGATCAAGTGGCATTTTTGGGGCATGTGATATCAGCTCAAGGTATTTTGGTAGATCTTCAAAAAGTAGCGGTTGTGGAGAATTGGGAACAACCACGAACCGTCATTAAGGTACGCACTTTTCTTGGTTGAGCTGGTTATTATCGACGGTTTGTTAAAGACTTTTTAGTCATTGCTTTACCACTGACGAAGTTGACCAAAAAAGATGTTAAATTTGAGTTGATGATAATTGTGAACAAAGTTTTCAGCAGTTGAAGTATTGTCTCACTCATGTACCTGTTTTGGCACTTCCAGACGATGGTGGTAATTTTGAGATTTACAGCAATGCTTCTTTAAATGGTCTAGGATTTTTATTGATGCAGCATGGTAGGGTGATCGCTTATGCTTCACGATAATTGAAGCCTCATAAGATGAATTATCCTACTCATGATCTTGAGTTAGCAGCTACCAACCTTGAAGATTTGGAGACATTATCTTTATGGTGAGAAATGCAAGATTTTTATGGATCATAAGAGTCTCCAGTATCTTTTCACTTAGAGGGATCTTAATCTTTGTCAGAGAAGGTAGATTGTGTTGCTTAGTGATTATGATTGCACGATTGAGTATCACCCTGATCGTGCAAATGTGGTAGCTGATGCACTTAATAGGAAGACTCAGGAGGATTAATGCTTTATATGCTTGTCATGTTCATCTACTTGCTGATTTGAGATATACTGGAGTGAAGTTAGGGGTGGGAGAGTGAGAGGAAGCTTTGCTTGCTAATTTGCAAGCTAGGCCAATCTTAATTGATCGTATACTTGAAGCTCAAATGAATGATGAAGAAACCCATGAATTAATTCAAGCTCGAGATCAAGGTAAAAAGAAAGACCTTAGAATTTGGGAATCCGATGGTATGCTTATGCAAGAGGAGATAATGTATGTGCCAAATGATACCGAGTTAAAGAAGGCAATTCTTGATGAAGTGCATATATCAGCTTATGCAATGCATCCTGGAGGTACTAAGATGTATCATACCATTCAACCATTTTATTATTGGCAGGGTATGAAAAGAGAAATTGCTGAGTAAGTGTGCAGGTGTGCCATTTGTCAGCAAGTTAAAGCTGAAAGGAAGAAGCCTTTTGGGTTGATGCAGCCACTTCTCGTTCCACAGTGGAAATGGGAAGATATTACCATGGATTTCATGCATAAACTTCCTCGTACACGAAATGGTTATGATGGTATTTGGTGATTGTTGATCGGGTTACTAAATCTGCACATTTTGTTCCAGTGAGGGAAAAATATTCATTAAATCGATTAACGGAATTATTCATGTTGAAGGTGGTGAAATACCATGGGGTTCTAGTTAGTATTGTTTCTGGTCGGGATCCTAGATTTACTTCTATGTTCTGGGTAGCTTTTCAGGAAGCTCTTGGTTCTAGGTTACTTTATAATACGGCGTATCATCCTCAAACAGATGGGCAATCTAAGAGGACTATTCAAACATTAGAAGATATGCTGAGATCTTCAGTTTTGCAATTTGGCGATGATTGGCATAGGCAGTTGGATTTGATGGAATTTGCCTATAACAACAACTACTATTCTAGCATTGGTATGTCACCATTTGAGGCACTTTATGGTAAATCTTGTTGTACACCTTTATGTGGTCAGAGGTTGGCGAGAGAGTTTTGGTGGGCCCTGAGATTGTGGATGAGACTACTCAAAATATTTAGGTGATTAAGGCTAACCTGAAAGCGGCCTAGGATTGATAGAAAAGCTTAGCAAACAAACATGCCACTGACGGGGTGTATAAAGTGGATGATTGGGTATTTTTAAAGCTTTCACCATGGAGAGGTGTTGTACGGTTTGGAAAGAAAGGTAAGCTAATTCCTAGGGACATTGGACCATATTGGATCACTGAGAAAGTTGGTGAAGTGGCTTATAGGCTTGAGTTGCCTCCAGAATTGTCTAAAGTGCATGATGTGTTCCATGTTTCCATGCTTCGACATTATGTTTCCGATACATCGCTTGTAATTCCTCCTCAACTGTTGGAAATTAATCCAGACTTGACTTATGACAAGGAGCCAATGACGATTTTGGATTGGAAAGATAAGGTTATGAGGAATAAGACTGTGCGCTTAGTAAAAATTTTATGGAGGAATCACTCAGTGGAAGAGGCTACTTGGGAGACAGAGAACCAGATGAGAGATTTGTATCCACGTTTGTTTTATGATTATTAGTTGTGTATGTGATTATATGAATTTTGACGATGAAATTTTCTTAAGGGGGGTAGGTTGTGATAGCCCGTACCGAAATATTTTATCGATGGTGTGAAATGACTAATTTGCCCTTGCATATTAATAGTGTTGTGTGTGATATGTACTTAGGTGGTGGTCAAAGTTATGTTTACTCCTAAGTTTTGGGATTTAGTTGGAAGTATGACTTAGGTTTTATTTTGTTTTGTTATTGTTGGTGACCAACTAGGACCACACACACACACACCACCCCCGTTGACCATCTCTCTCTCCTCTCTCTCGATTTTTCTACATTTTCCATACAATTGTATGGACAAACCTTGGACAAACTCTTTCAAGCACGGATCGGCGTTGAAGAGGTGATTTTTGTGTTCCTTGCAAGCTCCAGATTTCATTTATACCCTTAGTTCTTCGTGAGAACTCATAGAACTCGAGAACCAAGAAGCCTCGATTTGGTGCATTATTCATTCGAACGTGATTGTGGGCTTTTCAGTGAGTTTTAAGGTCCTAGAAGCCTTAAAACATCTTCACGAAGCTTGGGGAAGGATTTTGAAAGGTTTTGGACGTCGGAAAGTTCAAGTTTTTGGAGTTACAGAGATGGCCGGAGTTTCATGATTTTTCTGGCAAGATTCCCTAAGTTTTAGGACCTAAAATTGGTAAGGTTTTGTTCCTCTCATCATAAGCTTCATTTTGGTATAAAATTTGTGAATTTTGGTTAAGAATTGAAGAAGATATAAAGGTTTAAAGTTTCTCCCAGTTTCCGACGACGGCGACGGAATCCAACGGACCACCGGAGAAGACAAGGGAATATTCTAACGGCGTTAGGTATATTTAACGGAATATTCCCTAACAGCGTCAACTGTTTCATTTGGTGTGCCAGGCACGTGCCTGTGCGTGGCAGCACGCATGGTCTTGCCTTGGCTGGCGCGTGAGGGTGCGTGGGTGCTCCGAAATTTTTTCTAAAAATATGGGGATGTTCGTGGAGTTAAGTAGATCATGCTGGTATATTCAAACACCCCAATTGAGCATTGTATGAGAAGTTATTACCTAGTTTTATTTATGTGCTTTAAAATAACGTTTATATAGTTGTTTCACATATAGGTGAGACATGCCCTAAGGACGAGCACATATAGTTGTTACGACCCATCTACTTACCAGTGAGTAGCCTTTTGGTTTTCAGTATATATTTATATACTTGGTATTTTCCCAGAAAATGAATTTGAATGATTATACGTTTTGAAATGCCATGCAAAGTATCTGCTTATTTAATTCATGCATTAGTAGTTGCATATAATTGTGATTGGTGCTGCGGACGCACAGGTAAGTACCAATTAAGCTTATAAATTGTGGTTGTGAGATTGCATGGTTATGTTGGATGTGATGAATTGAGAGCTCATAAACCTGCACCCCGGTGTTAGTGCTCCCGCACAGAGTTAGGGCACAGTCCTTCACGTGATGTTCACCTCCCGCACCACACGCTCACCTTAGATCCAAGTTAGGTGCATAGTCCTGTCATACAGACCATGATAGGTGGTTCTGACTTGTGTGCAGGCATACTGTATGAGTTATAAACTCAGCCGTACAAGCCACGTTAGGTGGATCTGGCTGATATGATATCTTGCATTGATATATTTTACTTGGATTAATTAGTGCATCTTATTGAGATACTTTGGCATGGTATACTTATGGATTTTATCCAGAGCCTGATTTCTGTTATGGTATGTATTATATTTTCTGGGAAGCTATATAGGTTTTACGGCTAGCTGTTAGAACATTTGATAATTGAAATGGTTTTGAAAAGCTTTGTTCTTACCCACTCACACTTTCTGTTTTGTGCCTCTCCAAGTTTTAGGTGAGAGTGCTTATTGGTGGCTCACGAGGATTCTGACGGTGGTTCTGACAGAACATCATAAATGTATAATTCTCTTGGGTGTTGTCTAATTAGTATTCGTCCTGCTGGACTGCACTTTGATACCTATGCTCTGGTTGTGAAATTACACTTAACCTTGCACTTGCTTGTTTTTGTTAGTTTGGTTTTCATGTATTCGTATATCTTTAGATCTTTATTCTTTCGCACTGCGCACATGGTTACGTCATGCTCAAGTGACGGCTAGCACGCCTTGATTTTAGGGTTGGGGTGTGTCATATACAATAATTATTACTAATTTTGTACTTAAATAATAAAACACTATTCATGAGATTTGGAGGATTTTAAAAATCAAAACGACAATGTAACCATCATCTAAGCGTAGATGATGTACTCACTAGCGTTTATATATGCTTTCACATTTTTCAGACTCATACATTAAAGATTATGAATTTTATTTATTTTGATTATGAATTTTATTTATTTTGAACTCTCTTAAAAATACTATTCATGAGGGTTTGTATGGTTTTAAAAGTTCAAACAACGATGTACCCATCCTCAAAGTGTAGAGGGTGGGATTATGAACATTTGCATATTTTTTTCACATTTTTTGCACTTGTAAATGAATTATTATAATTTTTTTAATGTGTTTAGTATTTTTAAATTAATCGATATTTTTATTTTTAATGTGTCTTATCATTTTTTAATCTCACTCTTTCTCTATAGGATACTATAAAAATAAATAAATAAATAAAACCTAAATTTTTAAAATTTATGTCGAATAATAATACAATAATAATTAATAAACAATATATACATATTCACTATCTCTATTATATTTTATAGTAAGTTTTTTTAGTAGTTTAAAAAATTAAAATCATCAAAATAACATTTTTCTTATCGTGTCGAAGCGGGTTACCCACGTATTTTTCTTATCGTGTCGAAACGGGTTACCCACGTGTCACTTTCATGTAAACCTGTTAAGGACCCGTTATTAACGGGTTCGTATCGTATTCTTCGATAACAATCCGATTAGTTATCGTGTTGACTCAAAATCCTATATTTTCGTGTCGCTAACGTGTCGTGTTAACGGATCGTGTAAGAAATTGATAAGTCTATGTACCAGTCTATTTTCTAGGTATATGAAAAATTTCTCCTAGTTTAAAGAGAGACACTAAACCGAAACCGTATTTTTCACACAAAATAAGTTAAAACATCTTAAATTACATTATTGATAAAGAATGAGTCACAGCTTATATTCTAATGAAAGTAATGAACTGACTAGTAACAACCCAGTATCGTGTGCCCCAATAACGACCCGATTAGTTATCGTGTTGACTCAAAATTCGTTATTTTCGTATCGTTAACGTATCATATTAATGGATCGTGTAAGAAATTGACAAATTTATGTACCATTCTGTTTTCCAGGTATGAAAAATTTCTCCCTAGTTTATAGAGAGACTTACACTAAACCAAAACCGTATTTTTTTACACAAAAAAAGTTAAAACATATTAAATTACGTTATTGATTTAGAATGAGTCACAGCTAATATTCTAGTCAAAGTACTGAACTGACAAGTAATAACCCACTATCGTAAATAATTTTCTTCAATTGACATTCACGCGAACTTGCCAAGCAATTTCCTGCTATTTTGAAAAGAACAATTAAGTCTTTGAGCTGCGTACTGTGCACCATTCTTAACACTCTGAGCTAGCCTGCAGCTTTGTTCACCATCGCAGCAAACAATATGGAGTCGAAAACTACCTCTTCATGGAGATATGATGTATTTTTGAGCTTTAGAGGTGAAGATACGCGCTACAACTTTACGGATCATTTGTACCATAATTTGGTTCAGAAGGGGATCAGAACCTTCATAGATGATAACGAGCTTCCAAGAGGAGAAGAAATATCGCCTGCACTTTTCAAAGCAATTGAAGAGTCACAACTTTCTATTGTTATATTTTCTGAAAATTATGCATCATCAACGTGGTGCTTGGATGAGCTTGTGAGGATCCTTCAATGTAAAGAGTATTCAAAGCAACAAGAAGTTTGGCCAATTTTCTACAAGGTGGATCCGTCTGAAGTACGGAATCAGAGGGGCAGTTTTGGTCAGGCACTCGTTAACCATGAAGGCAATTTCAAAGGGAACACAGGCAAGGTACAAAAATGGAGGAGAGCTCTAACAAAAGCTGCAAACTTGTCTGGATGGCATTTTTCCGACGGGTACAGTTTCAAATTAACACTATTATTTAGCTTTTCTGGTCACAAAATTTATTCACTCTGAGAGCGATTTGTAAACTAAAAAAAATCATAAACAACTAAAAACACTTAACCTGAAAAAGCCCTTGGAATTTGGAAAACCTCATCGATCTTCTTTCTGACGTCGGCAGTGGCAAGAAACGTGATTTAAATTCACGAAAAATTGAATATTAGCTTTAAATATAATATTAGGGATGTAATTGGCAGATTTTTATAATTTAATAACTGATTTTTCTGAAAAAAAATAGTTTAGGGACATAATTTTCACTAAGGTGATAATTTATGGACTAAATTGGCAGTTCACCCATTATAGGAATATACAATTTGTATAATCTTCATTTAGGTACATTAATTCATTTGATCCATTGATACAAATATATAGGTATACTAATTGAATATAATACATTTTGGTACATACATTTAGGTTCATTATAATATATATATTGGTACAAACATTTCAGTACAGTCATTTCTGTATACTTATGTATTTACATATTTATGTGTCACTAAATCCTTTTAATATTTTCTCATTTATGTTTATTTACAATTGAAAGAACTAATATGTGTATATTAATAAAATTAAAATTTTAAATGTGGAGACATTCAATAAAAATATACATTAAATAACAAAAATAGAACATAAATTTTAATAAAAGTACCATTTAAGAGATTAAATTGAATATGTAATAAAATATAATTTAAGAAATTAAATTGAATATGTAATCTAGCCTCGAATTTTTTTTTTAAAAAAAAAATTTAATCTTTTGCAATGACTAATGATAAAAGACCCCCTTATAAATTTGCAGGTATGAATCAAAATTCATTCATAACATCGTTGAAGCGATTTCAGTGCAAATAGCGAACCGTGCCTTTTTGGATGTAGCGAAGTATCCAATTGGAATGGAATCTCGTGTACGAGATATGGATAAGCTTTTGGATGTCGGTGAAAATGATGTCCGCATGGTAGGGATATGGGGGATTGGTGGAATTGGAAAATCAACAATTGCTAAAGCCGTTTATAATTCCATTGCCCATAAGTTTCAGGGTTGTTGTTTCTTAGCCAATGTTAGAGATATTTCGACTCGAAAAGGCCTAGTTAAGCTACAAAAGAGTCTTCTTTCAAATATTCTAGGAGGAAAAAAATTGGAGGTGGCCAATGCTGATAAAGGAGTAAGTCTGATACAGGAAAGATTGGGATGTAAAAAGGTTCTTGTAATTCTTGATGATGTGAATAAACTGGACCAGTTAAACAAATTAGCTGGTGGATTTGACTGGTTTGGTTCGGGTAGTAGAGTTATCATAACGACACGAGATAGGGATTTGCTCACTGCTAATCAAGTTAATCTAATATACAATGTCAGCGAATTGGATTGTGATGAAGCTTTTCAGCTCCTTAGTTTTCATGCCTTGAAAGGAAATAGACATATGGATGAAGATTGTGTGAAACTGGCAAATACTATAGTAGACTATGCTAAGGGACTTCCATTAGTTTTGACAGTTTTTGGTTCACTTCTATGCGGGAGAAATGTAGATCAATGGAGATCTATAATAGATAATTACAAAAAGGTTCCTAACCAAGAGATACAAGAAGTTCTCAAATTAAGTTATGATGCACTGGAAGATCAGGTGAAAGAAGTTTTTCTTGATATTGCTTGTTTATTCAATGGTCATTCTAAGAGCTATGTGATAGAAATACTAGAAGGTTGTGACCTCAACCCAAAATATAGTATTCAAGTGCTAATAGAAAAGGCTCTTATAAGTATTGATACAAAAGACCGTATTCAGATGCACGACTTGCTGGAAGAAATGGGTAAAGAAATAGTTCGTCGTGAGTCACCAACTGAGCCTGGAAACCGTAGCAGGTTGTGGTTTTACAAGGATATTGATCATGTTTTAACAAAAAATAGAGTAAGTTATATATAAATATATAGATATAAATATATAGATATAAATATATATTATATATCATTTGTAAATCATACTTCCAAAAACACATTTTTTTTAATTGTTATTAGAAGTTCAAAAAAAAAAAGTTATCATGCACTTCTATGTTCTTATATTTTACAATAGGAAGGAAGTGCATGATGATTTTTTTTAGTGCCAATAGTAGCTTCTTTTTTTTTTATTTTTGAACTTCATTGGCTAATGTTAATGCTTTCTAATCCTAGGGAACAAATAAAATTAAAGGCATCAAGTTACAGATCCCTGACGGCTACGAACCAGATCAGATATGTCTGAATGCTAAAAGCTTCTCAAAGATGAAAAATCTTCAAATACTTTTTGTAAATAGTAATGTGCGCCTATGTGGAGAAATTGATTATCTCCCTAACGAGTTGAGACTTCTTCATTGGCATGAATATCCATCACAAGTTTTGCCCAACAATTTCAATCCAAAGAAACTTGTTTATCTCTCCATGCCTCGTAGCTGCATGTTACAGTTGGGTGTGCTTGAATTCAAGGTACCTTATATTATATTGATCCATTGTTATTTCAAAAGTTTTTCTTCCTTGAATTATGTTGCATTTCGCTTTGGTTAACATGTAAATTTGTTTAGACCGTATCATTTGATTATCTCTCCCTGCTTTTTGTCTCGCAGAGATTTCAGAATCTGAAACGTTTAAAGTTGAATAGATGCAAGTTCCTAACAGAGACCCACAACTTCTCTGGAACGCCCAACCTACAGGACCTGACTTTAGACTACTGTACAGGTTTAGTGGAGCTTCATCCTTCTATCGGATTCCTCGGTAAGCTTGTTTTCTTGAGTCTCAGGAGATGCACCAGTCTTACTATGTTTCCGAGAATTGTGAACTTGAAATCTCTTCAACAGTGGAGTCTTGAAGGTTGCATCAGTCTTGAGGATTTCCCCGAAATTGTGGGAAAGATGGAATGCTTAACAAAACTGTGTATATCAGGGACTGGCATCAAAGAATTGCCTTCATCTTCAATTGGGTATTTCATTAATCTTGAAAGGTTGAATTTAGCAAGATGTGAAAACCTTACAAAGCTGCCATGTAGCATTTATGCGTTGCGACATCTAAAATTTTTTGATGTAGATAAATGCTTAAAACTGGTTAGACTTCCAAAAACGGTGAAGTCTAAAGTTTCAAGGACTGCAGAAGGATCCAGCTCTTCATTTCTTGCCGATCAATTTCAGTTTGTTCCAAATATATCAGCAACAGAGAGTGATTATGAAGGCAATTTATTAGAAAAAGAAAGTGCTCATGGAGGAAGTTTAGTGTTCCCAAAGCTGTCTACTTTATCTTTAGCAGGATGCAATTTATTTGGAATTTCTGGTTTTCTTGCGACTCTTGATTGTGGGTCCACATTACGAGAACTTAATCTATCAGGAAGCGATTTTGTTAGTCTTCCTAAATGCATGAGCAGCTTTGTCAAATTGGATAGCCTTAATCTTTTTGGCTGCAAGAAGCTTCAAGAAATTCCAGAACTCTCACAAACTATAAAGAAGGTATTTGTGCGTGATTGTGTATCATTAAAAACATTTGCAAAATTGTCAAATATCATGAACCGCAAAGACTCGCAAATGATTCTGTTCTTGAACATGGCTAATTGTCGAAGACTATTTGACAATCTGGTTCGCTCGGCAAAAAAGAAATTTATGTTATTAAATGAGGTGGAATTGTCCTCTCTCTTTCTCTCTTCTCAGAGATCTGCATTCCAAGTTGTATTTCCAGGAAGTGACGTGCCTAATTGGTTCAGTTGTCGTAAGGTTTTGAAGGATCTTCGTGAATGTGAATTTTCTATCACAATTGCTCATACTTTCAGATGGGAGGGCAAAGGATTGGTTCTTTGTGTCACTCTTGAAAAAAGCGATAAATGTTGTCATTTAAATTACCATAACACCGATGAATTTACTGTTGATGTTTACATCAGAGAATGCATTGCACATGATTATAAAGAGTCAAGTAATGTATTTCTATGGTATGTTCCATTCGGTGATCTTGTTATGGGGGAGAGGAGCATCGGGGTGAAGCTGCCGTATTGGCCTAAGATTAGAATTCATTTTGTGCGTATTAGCAAAGCCATGAAAAGCTGCGGTGTCCACCTAGTAATGCCGCCAAATTCTGGCCTGCTTTGCTGATTAGTTCTGCGGCTTCTGCGTTGCTGCTTGGTTACGGTGAGTTGCTCTTGCTGCAGCTGCATGTTGTTCAGTTTGCTGTTTGGCTCAGCTGACTTGTTTCCTCCTTGGTGTTGCTGCGTTAGTTCTGCTTTCTTGGTTGTTGGGGCTTTACCTGTTGCATCATGTTGGGGAGAGGAGATGAGGAAATTAATGAATTTGCTGTCAGCGTGTCACAGATGAAACTTGAAGGTTTCCACCTAAACAGCTGACTGACGAGGCAGTAAAGCTCAGCTCTGGACTCCCTACCACACAGTTGATATGATCTCTAGCAATTATCCCATCCCCCATTCCGGTATCCACCAGCTTGCATCCCAGGCACAATCCGAGTTGATTTTTATCACTGATTCACTAATTCCTCTTGCGGAAGCCAACAGGTGCACTTATTTCTGTCTCCTCAAATCCGCTTTTTGCTTTCAGAAAACTCTGTCGCTCCAATTGAGCCTTGTGTTTTGACACGCATCGGTTTCACCATAAGACCTCAGAATGCACCTTCACAATGCCCTTCAAGAAGCACGGGCACAGACAACCGAAATATAGGTTAACACTCTTTTCTTTGTTTGCCCCTGAATCTCCTGTGATTATAACTTATAACTGTTGAAGCCATTGGGTGAACCTGGTCACCTGTGATTTAAGGACTCTATGAATATAGCCTGGTAACCTGTTTTAGCTAATTACTTTCTGCTATTTGGCTAATTTTAAGTACTTTCACTGCTCAGCCAAAGTATAACTGTTTCTACCATTTTACGCACGTTAATTTATCCATCTTGACTCTTAAAAGATATGTCTGCATATATACTTCTAATAGACTCAGTTTCGATGATTCTGATGATCATGTTCATGTCTGTTTCTTTAGTTGATGGTTAATTATATATTAGTGGATTTGAAAGATGATGTTTGTGTTTGTACTCAAATTTGACATAATTTTCCTCATTTAGGACTAAAGCCAAAATATGGCATTTTGGGGGGATTATTGTGCAATTAGGCTAAAGGTGATCAAGTAGCACATGTGAGCATGTTTTTCCATCATGCTTTGAACCGGTGGAGTTGTGCCAATTCAATATTAAAACATTTTTATTGAAGACTGGGAGGTGGAAAACAGGCAGACATTTGGGAGGTGGAAATGTGGTGGAAATAAGCTTAATCTAGAGAAAATTTTAGTGCAATATTTCAAAATGGGATAATTTTTTAATCTTGGGATAGAAATAGGATATTTCAAATATGCACAACCATGCCCATATGATACACAACAATTGGACAGAAATAGAATTTTTCATACATTTTGAAATGACCTAATTGCCGTTGTATTTAAATGGGTTAATTTGTCAAACCAAGTCAGCATTTCTTCCTCCTTGTTCGAAAATCTGTGGTGCACTACCCTTAGCTCCAAGAACCCTAACCCCAAACGGCACGATCCTCTTCCACCCGATTTCCGACCGACGTAACCTTTTCCACCCCATTTTCGGCCAACGCAACCCTTTTCCACCCCAGTTTCCGACCGACACAACCTTTTTCCATCCACTCTATATATCTAGGAGGTGTTGTGCTATGCATTTGCACATCCCTTCGAAATATTTGAAAAAGTTGTTTCCACCTCAACATTTGCACATCCTTTCCAAAAGATTTCAATGAAAAAAAATCCAAAAAGCGCTCTGAAATGAAATTTAATTTGAACCTAGGTTCTATAAAATTGGGAACTTTGGGTTTTGGGTGCGAATTAGTGTTTTGTACGATTAAGTTGTTTGATATTAAATTCTGTTGTGCATGTGGTTTAGAGGTTGGTGGAAATTAATTGATTGAAACATGTTCATCAATTCGTGCATACTACGTGCATAATCTGTGCATGTCTATATGTTAGGCACACTTGAATTTGGTTCATGAATTCATTGAATTTGTGCATACTATATGTATATTTTGAGCATATCCTTTTGATATTGCTGGAAATATTCGATTGAATTTTGTTGATGAATTGGTGGACTATGTGCATATATTGTGCATATTCTGTGCACGCGTTGATGTTGGCGATACTCGGTTGTATTTGGTTGATGAAATGATTTAATTTAGGCAGACAATATGCATATCCTGTGTGCTTATGTTGTAAATATTGCAAGTCCAGGGATTACCAATTTGCCCTTGGTCTTTGTAGTTATGGAGAATTGTTGTTGTAGCTTCGAATTTAGTTATGCTTAAGCCCACGCGTTCATATCGTCGAGTATTTCAAGAGTACTTACCCACTTTCCTAATGAGTTCAACAAATAGGCAAACTATAGTCAACCCATTGTTGTCTTGAAAAACAAGATATGGAATCATGAGGGTGCAAAATTACTTTTTCCCCTCATTGGGAAATGTGCATAAATCATTGCACGTCCGATTTGTGTCTCATTTGAGCTCACTTGTTCGTAACAACAAGCACTATGTAGAAAAATGAGAAAAGGGAAAAGAGTGATAAAGACTCAGATGTCATGTGAGGTTTCCACTTAGCCTGCCAAGGCATTTTTAAGATTTTCAAATGTCAAAGATTAAAATACTATTAAAATGGACGGGCTGTGACATTTTTACTCAAATCTCAAGCTCTTTTTCGTTTGAATAATGATATAGAAGATTTGATTATTGTGAGATTTTAGGATTTTACAAAGTGAGAATTGTTAAGAAAGAAAGGGCAGGGTATTATTAGGTCGGGGTTTGAATGTCACACTCTCTACATATTTGATCAAAGTCTTGACTCAGAAACCCTAAAATGATTAGACCAATAGAAGCCTTCTAAATAATGAAAGAAAGATCACTAATGAATTGGGAGAGACCAAGAAAGGTCATATTGCAGAGGGAACAAAAAGAAAAATCTACTGATGAAACTATCTTTAATGCTTAACAAATGGAAAATTTTGAATGGGAGTGCCACTCAACAAGTTTTTCTCTCAATAGATGCATAAAATTTAACTTTTATCTACTTGAATTTTAGAAGCCTGATGTTTTAATTATTTGTACAATATTGCATTTTTCACATGGAAAAATTTCATACTCAAGTGTAAAAAGGCGACATAATATCCTAAATAACCAACTAATGTAGTTCACATTTGTTATTAAAAAATTAGTTTAAATTACATCGGTTGTTATGATTTTTAACATTAAAAAGAAATTTACTTTTAAATACATAAATTAAAACTATTTATCTTAAAAGGAAAAAGATATATTGCTTAAATTTCAATCCACTTAGTTTAACTTTCGTGAATAATGAATTTGATACCAATTTATTATAGTTATCTCCTTGCGTGACTTCGTCCAATTTATTATAGTTTTCTCAAGTCCAAGGGCTTTACCAACCCTGACTTCCCAAGACTAGCCTTCCTCTCCCCTAAGCTCTTTGAAGGAAAATATGTGAAAAAACTAAGTTCATTAAGCAACATAATACATGCATTTAACGATTAAATGGTGGAAGCATGTTTCTATGCACTTTAAAGAAAAACTTAAACCATGAAATTCAAAGCCTAGTAGTTGTGGTGAACCAAGACTCAACTCAAAATCTAAGCGAAAGAGTTGAGATTTCTTTATACTTTTGAAGCACTTGTTTGCTTAGAAAAGGTTAATCACCCATGTGAGAGCCTTCTTTTCCTTTGTCTCCTTGCTTCTTGGTTCCATGGATATGGATGGAAGAATTGGTTCTCCAAAAGTCCCCAAGGTAGGAAACCTCTAATTTTTGACACCAAGGATGGTGAAGGAAGTAGATGAGTGACATTGGAAGACTTTGATGCTAGTAAACTCTCCCAACGTGGCCGGCCTCCTAGAGAGAAAGAGAGAGCAAAAGTTCTCTCTTCTTTCCTCAAAGAAACACCTTTATTGAAGAAAAGGCTATAAAGTTACTTTTATACCTACCTTCATTAGAGTGGCAAACTTGTAATAAGTCCAAAACCACTCCCTCTCTAGGCATGGCTGGACTCCCTATTTTTAGTGGGTTAACTGTCCATTTGGTTTTAGTTGTCGCACAACTTAAACCTTATGTGGCTTGTGGACCAAAACCCTTTTAAGTCACAAAACTGAAAACTAACTTAAGGCCTAAAATGAACCTTTCGTTCTTGATTAATTAAATTTTAATTAATCATTGCCATATACTATTAAACTATCTAATTGTTCTTACTCATCTTCATTATTTCCTTCAATCATTACCTTACACGGTGTGTTATCCATTATGTTCCTTTTAACGAGGCAGTGGGCAATTAGAACTCTTATTCATAAATTGTGAATTGAAACTTACTTTCAATTCTCCCTTTAGTGATTATACACCTTTAAGGCTTCCATTGGCCATGAGTGACACCTAATAGTATGTCATGGCTACCCATGCTAATCAGAAGAGGTTGGAGAACCTATTCAATTTGGGATTACAATGCAATACGGTCTTTCTCTAATACAATACTCTTAATCACATTGTTTGGTTTGATAGTTTATTCATGTCTACTATCCAATGTGATTCTCTTACTTGTGTGATTACCTTGAATGTGATTTGGAACGACTTCTTAAATCTCATTCATACTCTGGCCAAAGATTCTTAATCATATCATAGAGTATTCTCCCTCAACGGTTTGAAGGTTAGAGATCCCTTGTTGTGCATTCACATGCCTCTATAGTTAAGTGGCTTAACCCCAACTATGTCGTGGACATTCTTTAATGGAGTGCCTTTGACATAGTCAAAGATCAAGGACCTAACCATAAGACAACTATGATGCCTCAGGTCAAATGACTACTTTGCATTATCCCAACCTTGAGTTCTCATGTGACATGAGTATGAGAACTCCTTATTGATTGTGTTCAGTGGACTCATTCTCTATTGAGCCCTACATGCTTGTCTTGGTGTCAGTCACACCAATGACTTGAGACCAGTCACTTTCTCAGAGAGAAGACATAGCACGTACTGATCTTAACGAACTGTCAATACCCAATTGGAAATCCAATGATCATGAACGTTTAGGATATGTATACAAAAGGAATGGTCTCATGAATCTAACTTCTTTAGATCACATTCTCTCAATTACATATTCCTTTGACTTATTGTTCAAGTATATAACATTTATATGAGATAGCTTCAAACAATAATATTTGCCCTTATATTAAACTAGATTAGTTTAACATGTGAAATATCTGTAAAGTATCACCATATGCTTGGCTTTAGGGCGCATGTTCCAACATTCTTCTGCCCCTCCCTCGACCCAACCGACATTGCCCTCGTATTTGATTTCCTCCACTCTGATCTCTTCACCAACCATGCATCCTCATGCAGTCTCATCCTTCACTGCCCCGACCTCCTATTCACGGATGTCGAGTTCTGCCGTCGCCCCACGTTTCATTATCTTGAACAGCTGGGGATTGAAAAGCTCAAGTCATCGATGAATCTAAATGCGCATTTTTTGAACACAAGGGTTCAAAAGCTCAAGAAGAAGATGAGATTCTTGAGGAGTTTAGGGTTTTTGTATAAGAATGCGGCCAATGTGTACGTGGCTGCCTGCAATTTTTGGGTACTGTGTGGAGGATAACTTGCGGCCCAAGTATGAATATTTGGTGAAGCATATGGGAAGGAGCGCGGAGGAGTTGAAGAAATTTTCGCAGTATTTTGGATTCAGTTTGGAGAAAAGAATAGTGCCTAGGTGAAGGAAATATTTGTGAAAACTAGTTCATTTGAGCAACATCATCAACATGCAATTAACAATTAAAGGCGGAATCATGTTTGTATGCACTCAAAAACAAAACTTTACCCATGAAATTCAAAGCCTA
>JADOBS010303775.1:0-24659 GCA_015708375.1 Cydonia oblonga | reverse complement strand
ATGTCGACACGTGTCGCGCTGTGATTGGCCTCCTGGTTGGAGGGAGATTCTTGTGGATCCTTGACGGTATAATGTTGACCGGTGCTCAGTAGTTTCGGGATTGGTCAAGTATGGTACAAACAGTGCCGATTCCTCTTACAGGACATGAAGAATCGTCCCCTATTAAGACTTTGCAGCTGCTGACTCGTTTGTAAGTATCAAACCATTCTCTTACTACACATATATGAAAAGTGCATCCGATATCCAAATTCTAATTTGTGAAAGGCTTGGAGCTTGATGTTACTGAAATAAGCTCCATGTCAATCTCATGCTCGGTGACTACACTAGTTGAACTTGAGCTTCCTTCCATCTTAGCTTTCTTCTCTTTCCAAATCTTACAGTTCATCTTCCAATGATCGGTTGAACCACATTCAAAGCAACCTTCCTTCTTTTACTTTTTCTTCTTGGATTTTGACCTACTTCTGTTGTCGGTTTTCTCTTCCTTTGTCTTTTCCCATCCCCTCTCCTTGCCTTTGACATAAAGGCCTTGAGAGCTTTCAGTTATATCATCCAGTTTAGCATATGACTAAAGAGCTTGAATTACATCTTCAAGCTTTAATGACTCTTTTCCAAACATTAGAGTTGTTTGAAAAACGAAGGTAAAGACCTCAGCAACATCATAGCCATATCATCATCTTTGTAAGTTTCTTCGACCTTGTGAAGATTAGCTATGCAATTCTGGAACTTGCATACGTGATCTTCAATATCACCTCCTTCTTCTAGTTGAAACCCGAATAGTTCATCCTTTAGAAAAAAAAGTTTATTAGACATGGTTTTGCCCATATAAAGATACTCCAACTTTTCCCATGCTTCCTGGGCAGTCATCTTTTCCCATGCTGCTTTTGTCATGTTTGCTGGCTTTTCACCATTGAGTGCATTATCCAAATCTTGTTGTATCAGTACGTTCTTCATCATCTTTTGCCAATCTGTGAAGTCATCCTTGTCGTCAAAGGGCTTTAACGCAAGAACTAGATCTGCATTCATCTTCCCTGTTGACATCGTGGAACACCTTAAACCTAGCTCTTGATACCAATTGTTGAAAAACCGCACACTAGATCTTGTTCTTTAATGTAACCAACAACAATAGACTAAAACTTAGCAAAATAGAGAAAACTAGAAAACACACAAGACTTATACTAGTTCGGTAGAACTTTTGCCTATGTCCAGTTCTGATTTCTTTACGTAGAGAAATCACTGCTCCTTTGATTAATAATAGAGATTACATAACTTTTGCAAACCCTAGAACTAATCTTTCTCACTTGTCTCAGTTGTCACAGTTTTTCCTCTCTAAAATTTAAGCCTTGCCGCACGCAGTTTATATGTCCTTTACAAATTATAATTCTTATTAAGTGGAATAAGAATTAGACTTCCTTTCCAATTCCAAATAGACTTCTAGGATTTCTAATCTAAGTTGAATAAGGAAACTAAGATTCATTATTTCCCTAAAACAATCCTAAACATTAAAAAAGACACTAATTGACAAGCCAAAAACTTGAAGAATTATTCAATTCAGTATTGTAGACTATGTTTGGACTATAGAGTTCAATCTCCTAATGCAAGAGGCAATCTTTTTATGTCATAAAATATACGCAGAATATTTGTGCTTCTTCATATTCTCACTAAGATTTAATCGATCTTCTTAGTAATAGTTGTTATGTGTAAAATGATTGAAATATGCTAATATAGCATAGTATTAATGGCAGCTGGCAAGGGTGTGATTAATGATTTTTTTTTTCTTCATGTTACTAAGATTTAGATTAAATTGCTTGCAAATTGAATTATTTTGCAATTATTGTAATTAAATTGGGGGGAATTGACCTTTCTATTCTCCAAAGTCTTTGCTAGAAATTACATTTACCTAAATTTTTTGTATTCTTTTTTTTTTTTTTTTGTCTATCCACCGAGTTTTCTAATTGAAGTTTGTGTTGGTAAAGGAAGGATTTTTTAAATTCAATTTTTATTTGTGTATGTGTGTGTTAAATTTTTGGGTTATGTGTGTGGATATTATTTGATTGAATGTGAAATTGATGTTTTTTAATTTTTTGTTTCATTTTGTAGGGTTTTAGCTAATAGGCAACCGACTGTAAGGTAGAAGAAGAGAAAAGTGAGGTGTATGAATAAGCTAGAGAGGAAGGTGCAGGCGCTTCAAATCGAGGCAACCACCCTCTCAGCACAAGTCATTCTATTACAGGTACAATACCCCGTTATTGATTGTTTTTCCTTCTTCATTAATTGGAATCAAATTGTGGTTTATGATATTCTATCAATGGAAAAGTGAATCACACGCCACCCAAGCCTCTGTCAGTTCTAGAGATCTCAGTACGTATCTAAAATTTGCATAAGACACTGGTGGAAAAAATGTATTTAATGATTTACATTCATATGCATAGGCTTGACTTCTAAAAATGCATCCTACAAAGCTATGGTTCATAAGTCTACAATATCGATAAGGATAATACATATATATCACATAAAAAAGATTAGATCAAACTTAATTATCTTTCATTGAATTATGAGATATATCTAATTCAATCAACAATTTAAGTTGACCAATATTTTCTGGAAGAGTCCTGTTAAACTGGGATGAGACCTGATATTGAACTTCAAGAAAGATAAAGGTGGTTTAAATTTCTAAACTTTCTAACATGATCGTCTGTAAAATGGCCTAATAGATTATTAAACCCCAATGACAATGATTCTATTCTCTCCAAACTACAAACAGACAAACTCTCAAACGTATCGGATATATCTTCATTTAAATTGTTGTTTGACATATCAAGATCATTCAACTTCGCCTCACTAATCCCAATTTTCAGCAAGATTTCCACCTCTCTGATTGGGATTTCTACAACAGTAATACTTGGGTGGGTGGTAAGATAAATCATTTTTTGCTCCATTTGAAGCATCTTAACTACTTGGATTTGAATTACAACAATTTTCAAGAATTGCAGGTTCTCCAACAACCCATTTAGATGGAGATTTGATTCCATATTGTTTACACATCTATCTTGAATGTTATCTTGCAGAAGTTGGTAGTTAATTCCAAGTTTCCTATCTGATGTGCTATCAGATACTTTTTATGAAAATTTTTCTTTACAATTTAGTAATTGGATTGCTCCTGTAGTTGTATGAACTAAGTAAAAATTTCAGGTTGTGAACTCTGAACTATTGAATCTTTGCGGTTTCTTCTGTTTCGTCCAATTGTTGTCATTATTCCAATTGGGTAATTCTGGGTTTTTTACGATGTTTATTTGTTTACTGATCAATTAGGGGGTCTAGACTCTTAATTGTAGGTGAGGAAATCAGAGAGCCAGCAAACGCCCAAAAACGTAAATTTGTCTTCCACTTCTTCTAAATGTAATTTTTCATATTTCTTTTGTGTTCTGATTTGTTCAATTTGTTGAATTTTGAAATCACTTGATGGAATAAAATTTCCAAAACATGTTAAGAGTGTAATTTTATGCGTCCGATTCGAGTTTAAAAACAATATTTACATTCATAGTGTATCTTTTGTAACACCATCTTTTATATATTTTAAACATAATCTTTTGCATAATTTTCTATCTTGCGATAATGATCCCGCAGCAATGCGCGGGCATAATTTCTAGTATAGGCCTAAAACTGTTGTTCAATGTGGTGAAAAAGGAGTGGGAATAGATTTCTTAATGACTTGCTTATAGTTTAGGTACTCCAAAGTTTTTAAAACACATGCATTGTTCATACTTAAAATGAGCTCCATCCTAGAATTGGTATTCATGTCAAGTTTTTCGTGTTCATGTCATTTTCGTGACATACCCGATATCTTAACGGGTCATGTTGCACAAAACCCATTAAAGTAAACGGGTAATATGACCCAACCTGTTATCCGTTAAAGAAAATATATTTTAAATCAATAAATAATGAAAATGAAAAACATAATTTGACCCCAAAAAATTTGAAAACATAATACTAAATTTGTATATGTATATCATATTGTCACATAAATATTACTTCAAAACATAAAAATAACATTTGTCTTTTAAGTATTACATACCCCAAAATAAGAGTCTAATGAAAAAAATTTAGTAACCACAAAATACCAAATGTTCAAGGATATGCAAAATGAAAGGAGTTGCATTTCACGGTTGAGGAAACCTTGCACTTTTTTTTTTACAATAAAACCCTTCAATTTCATCAATTACCAAGGGAAATGATATTGGTTTATTTTGAACTCCCTTAAAATACTATTCATAAGGGTTTGTATGGTTTTAAAAAGTCAAACGACGATGTATCCATTGTCACATCCCGACCCGGGCCCCTACCACATCCCACATCGCCCAGGGGAGTGGATCCTCTAAGCCTTATATGTACATTCCCACCTCCATTTAGCACGAGGCCTTTTGAGAGCTCACTAGCTTCGGGTTCCATCGGAACTCCGAAGTTAAGCGAGTTCGGGCGAGAGCATTCCCAGGATGGGTGACCCACTGGGAAGTTCTCGTGTGAGCTACCATAAACAAAACTGTGAGGGCGTGGCAGGGGTCCAAAGCGGACAATATCGTGCTACGGCGAAGACGAGCCCGGGATGTGGTAGGGGCCCGGGTCGGGTCAAGGTGTGTCATCCATCCTTAAAAGTAAAGGATTTGATCACTAGCATTTACACATTGTTTCACATTTTTCACACTTGTAAATAAATTATTATATTTTTTTAATGTGTTTGGTATTTTTAAATTACTTGATATTTTTATTTTTAATGTGTTTCATAATTTTTTTTAATCTCACTCTTTGCCTATAGTATACTATAAAAATCAATAAAACTTTAAAAATTTTAAATTTATATAGAATAATAATACAATAATACATATTTTAATATACAATATATACATATAGACTATGGCTATTGTATTTTATAGTAAGTTTTTTTAAGTAGTTTAAAATATTAAAATCATCAAAACAAACTTTTTGTTAACGTGTTGAAACAGGGTTAGCCACGTGTCACTCTCGTGTAAACCTGTTAATGACTTGTAATTAACAAGTTCTTATCGTGTGACTCGATAATAACCTGATTAATTATCGTGTCGATCCAAAACCCGTTATTTTCGTGTTGTTTATATGTCGTGTTAACAGGTCGTATAAGAAATTGTCTGTTCTACTTTCCCCCACCCCATTTTGTTTTTCGAGTATAGTCTCTTTCCTCCCTCATTTTATTAGACGCAACCAAAGTCCCCAATGTAGCAAATAGAATGGGAATTGTTATTAATACTCTAAATTTCTTACATAACTACATATATATGGATTAAGTAGTGTCCCACCAGCAAAATATCAGAAATTCCTCCAAATGAAATAAAATCCAAGTTGATGGTGCATATAAGCTCACCAATTATTTGAAAATAAGAGATGATACCATTCTAATCCATGTCCGTATACATAATAGCCTTAATTATTGAGATTAGTTACAATTTCATGTTCATCAACTTTGTTGACTTGCAAAGGCTAGGAAAATATAGTGATGATACAAATTTGATATACAACCAACCAAATGTTGCTTTCTCTAATGCATGGCTTCTGGTGAATCAGCAAGCACCGGTTACAGTATTAGAGTGACCATTAATATTGAACCAAGGACTTGGAAAATTGTCCAAAAATTGATCTGAAAACCAACCATCCATGACTGGTTCCAACTTTCTATCCAAATCCTCTAAGCTTGGGAACATTTCATCAATTACCATAGTACCCAACACGACATTTTCATTACTAATTTCATCCTCTTCCAACAATTTCGCTTCCTCTTTTACGATATTAATATCCGCGCTTTCCACAAACTCATGGTCATCTTCAATGGATGCGGCAAGATTATGCGTAGCCGGAGAATTCGAAGAACTACTACATTTGTCCTTGTTTTTAGATGAAGGGAACTTGCTTCTGGTGCTGCCAGCAAGAGAGTTTCGACGAGTTGGATGAACATGGTTGTGTTCTGCAGTGTAGGTTATGATGAACGTTTCAGCATTGGAACAGCTCCTTTCTACTTGTTTTCTCGCTGTACATCCTTTTGAGCTGCTGCATCTGTAATAGCTCCTCGGATGTGGCGATCCCTTGATGGGTTTTTGCCCATACTTACGCCACGCCCACACATCCGAAAAGAGATCTTCTTCTTTAACCTCTTTCACAACCCTTTTGTTCTGATTCTTCCTGCTGAAATTAACATATAAAAAACAAAATTAAAAAAAAATACATTTGGAAAACTTATAAATCTAGAATCATTAAGTCAAAATTAAAATTTTAAAAAAAAAAAACACTTTTTAACCTCATTTATTTCTAACAAGTAAGATACTGATACTTGCAAGTTAATTAATTTCTTTAACCAATTGTCAACTCTATGATTGTTTGTGTGATAGTATCTACTATATACGATTACTGAAATTGCTTGGGATACCCTTTTTTAGCTTTTACAATACATTTCTTAATTCAAGATCCCTCTTAATAACTAGAATCAAAGAATTATTAGTAGATTTGTTCCGAAAATAGGAATGGGCTAGGGTTAAGATCTGATGATCAGACTCGATTTCATGGTTATAATAAAGTTCATTGCATACCATACCAAACCAAAATAGGGTTAGATACATTCTAATTATGAGAAGAGGAAATTAGATAAATAACCAACCTTATTCTTTTACAAACAGGTGCTGATTCCTTCATGTTTTTTATCAGCTTGGGTGCTTCTGTGATGACTTCTTGGGGAACAGATATGGAGGAGGCAAGAATAGTGGGTGGGGATGTAATTTGATTAACTGGGTAAAACGGCTTGTAAAGCTCCTCCAATTCATCTAAAGTTGTTGTGTCTTCAAAGGCCTGAGGAAAATAAGCTTGAAAAAGTTCGTCGTCTTCCTGAAGGTTTAAAGGAGCAAAGAAATATGGTATCTGGGAGTCCTCCATGACTTCATCAATATCGGTATTGCACCCTCTTACCACAGCTTGCAAATCCCAGTTCTCCATGCATACAATATCTCAGAGAGAGAGAGAGAGAGAGAGAGGGGTTTGTATTAGCTACGCAGCTGACTTTGGTTTGTAAAGAAATATGATGAGAAGAAATCTGCAAGGCTTGCTCCCATATATTAAGGAGGAGACTCAGATTGTATGAAACCCAAAGTGCTTTCTCACTGGGTTGACTTTTGGACAAAGTCAAAAAACAAATTTGTGCACTCGCTATTTAACCATTTGACAACTGGGCACCTTTGGCTTTTGACATCACCAGCAGCCAATAAGGAACTAAGAAATTGTAGATGTCAAAACTGAGCGAGTACGCACGTTTTGTGTGGGGCGTATGTGCGACTGCGTTTAGTAGTTATCATCTCATATTTTCAGGAGCAATAATTTGGATTTTTTTTGGGGATATCTACAAGCTCGTCACTCTTTTGTCTGTCGGCAGCAAAGGCTGACAAATTGGCATAAAATGTTGTTAACTTGCCTGTTATAAATTGGGAATTTTCAACACATACGAAAATTAAGTTTTTCTTTATATGCAAGTTGCTGTCAATGCACCTCTCATAATTGAGTGAAATTCTTTTGGCTTTTACGGTGAGATTGAGTGAAGTTCTTAAAAAATTAGTTTGCGAACTTTGTGTCATATCCATTTAGTACTATGTGCATATAATACAGACGGTTCGAGTTTTGAAATACATTATGTGGTGAGCCCAAAAGAATATGTCAAGAAATATTTCCCATGATTCTAACAGTGTATATTATATGGTATCGCTAGTAGGAAAAACTATTTGAGCGATAGAATTTTGCGCGACAAAGTAAAAGCTGCCGTGCAAAGACATTTTGCGCAACAAAAAAAAAATCTTCGTCACGCAAGGTTGGTCAACTTTGCGCGACGGAGAACTTCGTCGCACAACAATGTTTGCACGACGGAAAAAAGATGTTCGTCATGCAAAGCCAGTAAAAAAATCGCGGGTGATTTTTTTTTGGAGCGAAAATAAATGCTCGACGAAGGTTTTCCCGCGGAACCTCTGTGCGATAAAGTCTTCGTTGCGCAAAGCTCGTTCCATTTTTTGGGGCAGAGCATTCAAAGCATGGGAATTAGGGGAACACTTGCGCGACAAAGGCTTTGTCGTGTAAATTACAGTCAGTTTTGAGTCAGACCATTCAATTCATGTGAATCAAAGGAATCTACATTATATTTAGTGCGGGTCTTTGCGTGACAAAGCCTTCATCGCGCAAAGGCTCTAACCTTCTTATAAATATGCGCTTCTGCTCTCCTTATTCTTCATAATTCTGTTCTCCTTATTCTTCACAATTCTGTTCATGCTAGAAAGGAAGATAAAAACAAGGATCAGATTGTGCCCGCCAACCCGTATGATTTGAGGCAACATGTGGAGTTCACGTACGCAATTGGTGTAGCCATGCAGAATAATTGTCCTACTGCTGAGTGGCGTTCTTGGAAATATGTGCCTAAGAATGTGAAGAAGGTGGTGATGGATGAATTATTAGTAAGTATACTGTGTTGATGGATCAATAATTAATTTTGTGAATTTTTTTCTTATATGTTGGAATTAATTATGTGCATATATGTGTAACAATGTAAGTATACTCTTGATGACGATACGAACGAAGAGTTGATGGAGTTGATGAAGTTGATGGAGACGGCGTTGAAGGGAGGTTACAAGCAATGGCTTTATGACATCAAGCGGAATGGAGGACCATCGAAATAGTAGTTTTAAATTTATGTTTTTTGGGACAATATTTAAATTTAAGGTTTTTTTATAAGTTATGTATTTGGACTTAATTAGGCTTTAATTCTTGTTTGGTTGTTTAAATAATTGAATGGAATATAATATCAATTTATTTTAAGGTTTTAATTATTTTAGAATAAATATTATAACTGAAAATTTGTTTGTAGTTATGAAATTTATGTAAACATAGATATCTATGTTTACGTAAACTTCATAATTACAATCGATCACGTTCATCGCTAAAACATTTGTGCAACAAAGGTTGTCTTTGTGCAAAACATTGCTTGACAAAGTCTTCGTCGCACAAATGGCGTTCAGTTTTAGGTCAGCGTATTTGGTGCATCTGAATAAGAGAAATCAATACCGTATTTAGTGCAGATGTTTGCGCAACAAAGTCTTCGTCGCACAAAGTCCCTAACCTTCCTATAAATGTGCACTTATGCTCTCCTTATTCTTCACAATTCGTTTTGGAAACGCTTACCAAGTCTGCAGATCATAATCAATTTGTTCTTTGATTGTTGGTAGGATGGCCGACAGTGGTGCGCGTTCGTCAAAGACAATGAATGGCAAAGGTTACGGAAAAGGTTTGCATTGTAAATTTTTCATTTTGTATAAATTTTTTATTTAGCTTCAGTATTATGAAACTATATTTTGTGGATAGACAAGAAGAAATTTGTTGCGGTATAGGTCCGATACACTTATGGTCACAACCGTTATAGAATCACTGTTGATGAAGTAATAAGGGTTGTGAAGTCAAAACTGTGCGCCAGCTTTTGGTCCAACATTAGAGCATTGGTGCGTACCAAATGTGCTGGATTAGGAGTCTTGGAAAGCCATCCCCGAGGAGCTAAAGATGACATGATTTATGAGTTAGCTGTATGTGTTAATTTTATTAGTAAATAATAATGTTTGTTAAATATAATATAATAGTGAGCTTTTAATTTATTAAATTTTGCATGACAGGCCAATTGGGACATTGACAAAAGTGACCCAAATCTGATGAAGGCTATCGGCAACATTTTCAAGTCGTGTTTCAAGGAGTAGAAGTTTGATAATCAATGCACAACTGAACTGCAGCAAAAACTAGAACTACCGGCAGTAGAATAGGGTTATTTATTTTAATTGTATTGCTTATTTTAATGATTAGATCTGAATTTTAAGTTTTTTTTAGTATGAAGAGCTTAATTAAATATGTAGTTAATGTTTATTATGAATAAAATTAATGCATTTTAATAAATATGTATATTAATTAATTATGCACAAATGGTATAATGAAATAAGTTCTTGATTTATTAAATATTTATGTGGTTTGAAAAAAAATATTGAAGAGTGAATGAAAAAAATAAAATGTTTTTTTTTCCAAAAAATGAACATTAAAAAAATAATAATAATAATAATAAAAAGTAATGCGCGATGAACTATGGTTCGTCACGCAATGTGTTATGGAAACGTGGCAAAGCGTTGTCTTGGAGGTATAATTTTTCGTAACTAACTTATTTAATTTCCATTCATTTAAATTGTGTTGTATGTAGTTTATAGGTATTGTGAGTTTATGTATTTGTATGCAAACATTTTTGTATGGATGTACAAAAAATGGTTTGCAATATTCATATGAGCTTAGTTTCTCATTTGAGAATTAGTTGGATTTCGTGAATGGATGCGAAAGCATAACTGCAGTCTAATTAATTCTTGAATTGTCCCAAAATTTTGGACAATTTGAGAATGCACAGTTACATGTTGTATTTTACAATTCACGCATTAGAGTTTGAATGTGGGAAATGTGGTAGCATCTCTTTGCGTTCTTCGGATGCATCATAGTTTTTTGTATCTACATTGTGCACTTGAAGAACTGTTGGGAGATAGGACCCATATTGAGGCATAAGGTGGCATGTCATAATTGAAGTTGTTGTAACCCTTGTAAAAAATTTTTGTTTGTAGGTGAAGTGGACGAACAGTGGATACATAATCCTAACAAATGTGCTGATGATTATTTGGATGGAATAAATGAGTTCATTGATTTTGCAATTGCAAACAACCGCGTTTCAACTCAAATTTGGTGTCCTTGTAGAAAGTGTAACTACTTAATGATTGAATATCTTGAAACTGTTCAATACCATTTAGTAAGAAATGTGATGATGAAAACCTATACTACGTGGAATCATCATGAAGAATAAATACAATATACTTCATCCTCCCACATTACCCAAGCAATGGATACAGTTGAATCTATTGTGGAGCCAAATAACCAAATTATGGACATTATCAATGATGTTTTTCCAACTGCTAGTTTGAATACAAATGAGGAAGTAGAAGATGGCGTCCCTCCCACCATGGACAGTGAAGCATTCGAAAAATATGAAAAACTATTAAAAAGTGCCAAGCAAGAATTATACCCATGTTGCAAAGGATTTTTGGTGCTCACTGCCATTGTTGAGTTGATGCATGGCAAAATAAAGTTTCGTATGTCGAACCAGTGTTTTGATTACTTTTTGGGAGTTTTCAAGATGATGCTTCCAAAGGACAATTGCCTTCCTAAAGATCATAAAAGTGCAAAGAAGGTGTTGAGTGGTCCTGGATTAGGATATGAAAAAATTCATGCATGTAAAAATAATTGCATTTTGTTCTACAAAGAGAATAAAGCGTTGGATAAATGCATGTATGTAATGATTTGTGGTTTAAAATGACCTCTCGGAATAGAACAACGAAGATTCCACAAAAAGTTATGCGTTATCTCCCATTAAAGTCCAGGTTGCAGGGATTATACATGTCGACGCACACCGCAAGCGACATGAGGTGGCATAAGGACAGACGAGTGGATGACGATGTTATGAGACATCCTGCAAATGGAGAAGCCTGGAAAGAGTTTGATCGGATGTACCTTAATTTTGCACGTGAGCCCCGGACATTAGATAGGGACTTGTGACAAACGGGTTAAATCTGTTCGGGGTTCTAAACCAAAACCACAACACTTGGCCAATCTTCGCAATTCCGTAAAATTTGCCCCCTTGAAAGTGCATGAAAAAAAAAGAATACATAATGATGACGTTGTTGATAACCGAATATCCAGGCACATCTATTGATGTGTATTTACAACCGTTGCTCGATGAACTAAAAGAATTATGGAAAAACAGTGTTCCCACATGCGATAAATCTATCGAGAAGATGTTCACTTTGAGGGCAGCCGTGATGTGGACTATAAACGATTTTCTTGCATACGCTATGATGTCTGGGTGGAGCACTAAAGGCTATTACACATGCCTAGTTTGTACAGAGAACACAACTTCTAGTTAGTATACGGGAAAAGTTTATTACCTAGGGCATCGTAGATGGTTGGTGTGGGACCACAGGTGGCATCAGAACGAGACAGCTTTCTTCAACGGCACAGAGCTTCGGCCAAGACCCAAAGAATGGTCCAAAGATGAAATTTTGGCTCGAGTGAATCGGTTGGATTTTGCTCCGTTGGGAAAATCTGTAAAAAGGGCAAGACCAGACATACATCTAAACTAGACACACAAGACGAGGTGTTCGAGCTCCCGTATTGGTCCAAATTAAAATTGAGACACAATATCGATATAATGATGTTGAGAAAAATGTGTTTGATACACTGGTCGGAACTATAATAGACATTGAGGGAAAAACAAAGGACACAATAAAAGCTTGGATGAATCTAGAAAAAAATGGGCATTAGGCCAAGTTTATGGATGACGAGGGACAAAGACATAGCTAGAAAGAAGCTCGCATTGTTTTTTGTGAAACCCGATAAGAGGAAAGAGTTTTTGCAACTTCTATCTTCTGTAAAGTTTCCAAATAGGTATACTTCAAATATCGGCCGTTGCACAAATATGGATGGAGGCAAATTTTCCGACCTCAAGAGTCATGATTGTCATGTCATACTTCAACGCCTTCTCCCAGTAGGAATTCGATACCTTTTGCCTGAAGAAGTGGTGAAGCCAATTATGTTGTTGGCGATATATTTTTCTCAATTAACTACAAGATCTTTGCGCGAGTCCAATGTTAAACAGTTGTGCGACGATATTGTTGAAGTTCTATGCAAGTTTAAACAAATATTTCCTCTAACTTTCTTCACAAGCATGATTCACGTGATGATTCACATGCCGGATGAGGCACTTCTAGCCAAACCCATCAACTAATGATGGATGTATCCGATAGAAAGGTATATAATTACCATAAATACTTTAGTTCGTGATGTATATATGATTTGACTAATTTTATACAATTTTTTTTTATTGATGCAGACTATTGGATGAATCAAACAAGAGTGTACGGAACAGTCGCTTACATTTTGTGCAATGCACCTATAAGACATTGAGACTACGTTCAATCGACAGCAACACAATAATGACGGCGGTGTGAGAAGTGAAAAACTTTCTGTATTTTCCCAAATTGCACGACCCTTTGGCGAACCAATCAGATTAACAAAATGAACATAGAGGTAACACTTTGGTTTATACTTAACAATTGTGACGAGACAATTACCTACCTAGATAAGCATGAAGAGTTGACGAAGTGGGAACATCCTTCACATTTATATGCCAAAAACCATCGTGAATTGTTTCCTCGATGGTTTCGTGAAAATGTAGTTGTTCGTGTTTTGCGTTATTTGCATAATTGTAAATGTTAAACTTACACGGCAACTTTTTCTCATTTATTTAGGTGAAGAAATTGAAGGAAATGAATTCGCCCGTTTACACTGAAGAATTGTACAACTTGGCTATTAGGCCCCTAAGAGTAGAATTGTACTCCAGTTGTCATGTAAATGGCATCAAGTTTTTCGCAGTTGATCGCGATGACAAGCTTTGTATGCAAAATAGTGGGATACATGTCCCGGGTGCGCAAGACATTGCAGACATTGATTTCTATGAAAAACTGACAAGTGTTGTGCAATTGCTTTACAAAGACCGATGTCAAGTTATCCTATTTAAGTGTCGCTGGTTTGATACAAACCCACTTGGGGTTGGAGGTGTTAAGCGAGACGATGGTTTGATATCGGTCAACACTAACAGATGTTGGTATAACGACAACCCCTACATTTTGGCAACGATGGCCAACAAATTTTCTACATAGATTAGCCTAAGAGTGGGAAGGGATGGAAAGTAGTTCAAAAGATTGAGCACAGAGGGCTGTATGATATTCCGGACCGAGATCATGTTGCCGATGACGATTATGGTGACGTTGCTGACCAACAATTGGAGACTTCAATGGAAATTGGTGCATATACACTGCAGGATATGACTATTGTACAAGAACCATATCAGGTAGTCGGAGGTCCTAAAATCGAAATACTAATCGACTTCATTATGATTGACCTCGGGGAACTACCACGATACGATGCACCCAAGCATGCAAACGACAATGTTAACGTGCCTACAGACGAGGAGAAATGGGAGTCTGAATCTGACGATAGTGATGATATTTATTCTAGTTCAGGCGAGGATTAATAAAAAATTGTGATGTAAATGTAATGATATTTATTTTGTATACAAACAAAAGTTTCCTTTAAAATTTGTAACAAAATTAATTAAAAAATTATTTATTTATTTAAAACAAAAAATAAATTAAATTTACATACATGTGTGACAATGTTTTAGAAATGTTTGTCATGCAAATATTTTAAAATTCTTTTTTTAACTGGTGGCGCGACAAAAATTTAAACATCCTCGTTGAGCAACCATGTAAAAAATTGATTTTTTTGCCAAAATTGGGTGTGTTCTTATTTCAATCTCAAACTCACTCAATCTCTCTCTCGATTCTGTCCGAACTTAAGCTCCTCTCTCTCTCTCGATTCTCTCAAGCTCCTCCCTCTCATCACTCACTATCTCAGTGTCTCCCTCTCTTCCTTTCTCATACTATCTCTGTTTCTCTGTCTCTCTATCACTCTCCTTCTTACATCTGCTGCACTCCAACGCCACACCCTCTCCCCACCGCCGCACCATTACTAGGTAAGCACCCAGTCTCCCTTAATTCATCTCCCTTAATTCAATTATTTATAAGTGCAATTTTCTCAATTTTTCTGTTGAATTGTTTTAATTACAACATTTAGGGATATAGGGTTCGAATTGGGAATCCTGGGTTAGGGATTTAGGGTTCGAATTGGGAATGTTGGGTTAGGGTTTTTGAATTGAGATGAGATTTTGACCTTCCTTTCTCTTGGAAACTGAATGGAACTCTTGCTCTCGTAAGGGAAGATATATCTCTGCAATATTTCCCTACCCCTTTTCCTGTGTCTTGTTAATAGGAAAATGCAATAATAATATAACTTACAGTATTATGTATTTCTTAGCTGGAATTTTCATAGAAATTATATTCGTAAGATTAATCTAACATGGACATACTAAAAGTTTTATGAACTAAAATGGACTGGCTAGTTCTTGTTTCTTTTACAAAATAATTAAGTGGCTTAATTATTTCCTTTTCCTAAGAAGGTTAATGAACCCTAAACCCTAATATATATATATATATATATGAGAAATTTTGGAGTGTATCTGCGGTGCATTGAAATGATGGTAAAATTAGCAAACACGTGGAGTTCGGAGCGAAGTCAATCAAACAAACCTAAGATTGACATCTTTGTTTGTGAGTGTTTGATTCATTGCATCTTGCATATGGAATCATAAGTTCTTAGGTGCATATAGCTAGCACTTAGTTGTCATTCCTTTATCATTGTTTTTCCATGAAACATTATAATAATATGGTAACAATTACGTTATTGGGATTATCCTTAATCAGAGCAAACAAAGTAAGTATTCATCTTCATGGCCAACCTAAAGGTCAATCAAGTCCAAACTGATAATGAAGATGCTTTAAAAATATATGACAAAAAAAAAAAAAAGGTTTCGAAAATATTTAGGCTATACCTCAACTCCCTCAATTCCCTCATTTCCCCTCATTTCTCTCATCACTCATTGGTTCACCCTCTCATCTCTCCTTTTCTGATTGGGCGACCCGCCCCTCCTTTCCCTCTTTTATCTCTCATCACCACTGCCCCTCTTTTCTTTCTTTCAATCTGGGCCACACACGTGCCCTTCCAGATATTTCCCTAAAAATCTGGAATTTTCTTGAACTCAATTAATTTACTAAAATGCCCCCAACTTTAAACGTTAATAACTCCTTCGTTATAACTCCAAATCGCGTTTCGTTTGCACCCACTCGTCTATAGCGACGAGTACTATGAGGATACGCCAAGAAAACGAACCTTACGTGACACGGCAAGGTGGTCAACATAAGTCAATGTACTTACCTCGAGGGGCATTTTCATCAATTCACATTTAAAAATTATTAAGACTGTAATTTTTGGGGACGGATCGTTACATACATTCTTAAATCAAAGAAAAAAGAATGTACCCATATAAGTTTAAAAATGGATTAGAAAAAACCTGAATAGATTTTATATAAAAAAAATAAGGGTATACATAACAAATTGGTATATTTAAGGATGAGTACATTTTAAGATTAAAAATTTAAAAAAATACATGAATGGGTACATATAAGATTAAAAAATTGAAAACATTTTTTTTTTAAAAAAGCTAATTGGTACAAACTTATTCTAATTTTTTATTTATTTTGGAAATGTTTTGAATTGAAAATTAGTTAAGAGTTTAATAAAGGTTTGAGTATTAAAATTCTAAATCAATTATTAATTTTTATTTTAAAAAATTATGTAACTAACATGTAAATTTATTATCACATTAATACTAGGGACTTGGATCAAAATTTGAAAATAATAAGGTTTCGGTCAATGAACATTAGTAACTAGGGACCTGATACTAATTTTTCCTAAAAAAAATGTCCATAGTAGTAAGGGTGGTGACGACGATAGCGGTGTCTTGGGCAGCGGTGATTGCACCAATGGTGGGGGTCCGTGGGTAGTACATTGATAGTGGGATGTGGTGGTGGCGGTTGTGGTCGTCGTGACAGTGGAGCTAATGATGTTGGTGGTGGCAGTTGTGGTAGTAGTGGGGTTGTGGTTAAGGCGGTGGTGGTATAAGGTTAAAATTTGTGTAGAATGATAAATAATGTCATTAAAAAAATTAAAAAATTAAAAAATAAAAATAAGAATAAAAACTAATGAAGAGAGTACATGAGTTGAAGATATTTATTAAAGGCTCAACTCAGCTTTTTACAAAGGATAAATATTAGATTTTTCACTAAAATAATTTATAGTGGACAAACTCATGAACTACTTTGTCGATTTTTATTGTCAATAACTAAAGTTAAGAGTTAAGATAATCTCAATAATCATTTTAGATAAAAAGTCCTCTCTTTTTTCAAAATTATTTATGTCTAATGGGAAGTGAACACGCAGTACACGCAAACACGCTATGTCCCCAAGTCATCAAACAAGAAAATTGAGCCACTGCTCGCAACTTGCAGCAGCACTGTGATATATATATATGCGGCTTCCAGGCAACAGGCATGGGCGTTCGATTATTCAATCATACAAAAGATCTCCAAAAAGTAACAAGAGACTGATGGACGACAGAAAAGAATTAGCACGCAGAAAGAGAGAAAGTCTGGTCACTAATTCATCGGTAACAAAAAAGGCAATAAAACTGTATTTTAATTGATCTAAAGAGCATCTCTCCTAGTGATATGGCTATTAGCAACTGGCTAATATGACGTTCAGCGGTGGGAAGATAGCTCGAGAATATTGGCTACTTGTAATTTGGACCACCATCATTGATTCACTGTATATGACCACCGTCAGGATCATATCATTTCATTGTTACGAAATTCTACTTTTGGCTTTTATTATATACCATATAGGGTCATCCTTTTCCTACCAAACTACCAGCTACCTAGGAAGTTAGGAATTTAGTTCGAAATGTCGCTCTTGGTTTTGGGTTTTGTGGACTATATTTACGTGTATCACGCGGGATTGGAAGGACCAAGGGACGCTCGCTGGGATTTGAGAAACCCTAGTTTGAACTGGTCTTTGTTCTTATCTAATAATATGTACCACTATACTACTATATATAATAGTGAACGATGATAAATTGTTATGAATGTAGTAAGATCTTTTCTTTGTTTGGATAATTTAAGATCGATAACAGCGGGTAATAATAAAACGGCTGAGCAATACAACGTCCTTGTATTGTATTGTATGGAACATATATATATAGGAGACGGGGGAGTATTATTATTAAGGTTTTTTTTATCTACACTCCACGTATTATTGAATACATCCACATATTAATGAATATATTTTACATCTACTTTTTAATTACAACTTATCTAAATACACCCCACACCCTTTCTTATATTGTCCTTACACCCCTCACTCTTTGCATACACCGCATGTTCTCTACATACACACCACATCAACCTTGCCTAATCCGTATTTGTCCATCTGTTTCAAAACAAACAAAATAATAATAAAACTTAAAGAAAAATCCATAATATGGAGAACTACGAGTCGAAAAACTAATGAACATCATTCCTCACATATGAAACCGGAAGAGCTCAAAGGGAATGAAGTATAGAAATTTCGACTTTAAAAACAAAATTAGTTTGTCAGTAAAGAGTCTTTCCCAACAAAAAAATTCATTAGCCATTTCACCTTTCTAGAAGATTTTTTATATTTCGTCAGCTCAGTTTTAAGGCAACAAATCTCAACCATCAAACTGTACCATCATCATGATAACTTTCGACAAAATAATTTGTCGACAAAAGTATTTGTCAATTGCGACAAAATATTTTGTCAGTAGAGGGTGTTTCAAGCCTACAAAATGCAACTTTTTGCCAACAAGAGATGTTGTCGGCAAAGATATTTCATCGAGACAATTGTCCTCTACCGACAAAATTAATTTCTTCGGTTGAGACTTTTAATGTAACATCCCACATCGCCCAGGGGAGTGGATCATCTAAGCCTTATATGTACATTCCCACCTCCAATTAGCACGAGGCCTTTTGGGAACTCTCTTGCTTCGGATTCCATCGGAACTCCAAAGGCGAGTTCATGAGAGCAATCCCAAGATGGGTGACCCACTGGGAAGTTCTCGTGTGAGTTCCCAAAAACAAAACTATGAGGGCGTGGTCGGGGCCTAAAGCGGAAAATATCATGCTACGGTGGAGTCGAGCCCGAGATATGATGGGGGCCAGGGCTGGGCTGTGACAATTTGGTATTAAAGCCAATCCTTGGCCAGAAGTGTGACGACGAGGACATCGGACCCTTAAGGAGGATGAATTGTAACATCTCATATCGCCCAGGGGAGAGGATCTTCTATGCCTTATATGTACATGCCCACCTCCAATTAGCACAAGACCTTTTGGGAGCTTACTGGCTTCGGGTTCCATAGGAACTCCGAAGTTAAGCGAGAATGAAGCCAGAGCATTCCCAGGCTAGGTGACCCACTGGGAAGTTTTGTTCACGTGAATTCCTAGAAACAAAACCGTGAGGGCGTGGCCGCAGCCCAAAGCGGACAATATCGTGTTACAACAAAGTTGAGCCCGGGATGTGGTGGGGCCCGGGCCGGGCTGTGACATTTAATTTATAGAAAATAATAATAAATTGAAAAATACAAAATTGTTTCAAAAATAATGTTTCATTGATAGGTAATGAAAAAAATGTATAAGTACAATGGTTATACAAAAGTATTATATTATACAATACAATTATCCTATCCTACTCTCATTCCTCAACATTGACTAAGCGATATCCTGCAAAAGTTATACAAGTGGTAATTATTATACATGACAACATAAGAAAAAGCATCCTTAGCATGAAGAAAATGCATTCAATAGATTTGACACAAGAAGCTGTTGAAAATTTGAAAATGGGGAAGGACTGCAATAACACCATAATATTACAATAAACAATGACAGCTGAACCAATTTGTCAACAATAAATCGTGAAAGTTTGCAGCAATAAAGTACAAACTAAAAGAGAATGATCAGATTTTTGACTTTTTTTCCCAACTGTTGATGCCCAATATTAAAAAGGAAAATTTAAATGACTGAATACAGAAATGTTCAAGACACTGAAAATGAATGAATTATATCAAAGCCATTAGGCCGAAACGAATAAAATTAGTATACAAACAAGACCGTACTCATCCCGAAAGAAATTGCTAAATGTAAAGAGAAGAAAATGACCCACACAAAAAAAAAAACTCAGAAAGAAATACAATTTAAACAACGATGAAGATATTGGAGGGGGACTAGAATCTGTGCCCACTGATCTCTGCATCCTCTTACTTCCCCTGCTTTCTTCTTCCTCATTCTCATCTCCCTCCACATTCACCATCCACTATTCCTTTCCCTCTCATAGAAGCAACAAAAGAGAGGTTATCTTGTAGTCGTTTAAAGGATATTGCACCCCATGAATAACTGTTGAACCTATCTATGACCTCTACAAGATGGAAGTAGCCTAGGTTCACAACCACGTACTCTTCGCCCTTATCAAGACAGTCTCGGCAAAGTATACCAGCCCTATCTGCAACGCATCATCCTCATTTCCACATTCTTTAAAAGCCCTTTCAAGCTCGACACAAGTCACCGAAATCTTTTTGCTCATTTTCTTGAAGACGGTATTCGCTTTACCTTTGCCCTTCCTACACTTACCCTTGCTACTCTCTCCAACGAAACCAAATTTCTTCGGAACATGCTAAATCAAAAGCCTAATGTCGAAAGGCTCAACCTCTAGATCATAGGATTCGTTACAACGAAACTCATAATGTGGTGAAAATCTTTCTTCGTAAACCAGGTCACTTCATAGCCTATCAAATACGTGAGTCCCTCTAGGTCTTTCACCCCTTGATAAGCCACTCTACGAATCAACAATTCATGCACAATTAGCCATTGAAGGCTAGTCTATCAACATGCTATAAGTGTCCAAAGCATGATGCCCTAAAGGCAGCAAGTTGTGTGTCATTAAACTTTTGAGGCATAACTCCTAGCACATGACTTGGTTGAGAAAGGTTGTTAACCTTCCCCTATACGGTTTTTCCTCTTTTGTTGCTACTCAAAACCCCCCTAAGTTTCCATCTCATATACACAACAATACAAGTGTTCAACATAACCAAATTCTACAATATATACTCTAAACACAGCCAAGTTCAACAATATATACTCTTAACACAACTTGTCAACAAGAGGGAAAGGAGTACATCGAATGGGAGATAGGAGAGAGAGGGAGAAAAAGACGGGAGTGATAATCCATAAAATAAAAAGTTTAAAAACACACTTTTTGTTTTTTCAACCAATAGCCCTTGTTTTTTAAGATATTTTTGAGTTACAATTTTGAGAATTGTATTCAAATCCACTACCAAACAAAGATTTTAAATTTGTAACTCAAAACTTGTTTTTGAGTTAAAGACATTGGATCCAAATCAAATACCGAACAGGCCCTAAAGTTCTTTAGCCCAATGGGTCGTTACAAAAAAGCTGGAGTATCCAACTGCGCAGCAAAACGACGCCCCATCAATATCTATCGAGCGCGCCAATAATTCAAACATCTGTGAAAGATCAAAGAGGGCACCTACTTCCCCAAGTTCCAATAAAATGGAAGACGATTGCAAATCCTCCTTGAATTTCTTCTCCGATCAACAGCTCTGCTACGCAGACATCCTCGCTCCGCCGGAGGCCATTGCCCGAATCCAAGTCGCCGTCCTCAACTTCCTCCGAATCCTGACCTCTCCGGCTCCCGCAATCTCCGACCTTCCTCTCGTAATCACCTATCTCAACTCCTCATTTCCATTCTCCGCAGCTTCAATTCGCATTTTCTCCCCTACCAAACAGAAAATAACTCAAAATTTGAAAATCCACAGGTCACTAGAAAATCAAGCAACCGCCGCTTCAATCAGGGCTTGCTCACTCAAACTTCGTGGATTTTCCTGACGAACGCTCTCTGCACCAGGTCTCTCTCACGGCCGAACGCCGCCAGAGCTTTTATCAGAGGTTAATTAATTGATTGAGTTACCAATGAATTATATTTATTTGTGTATATTTAAGCATTTTTGTGTTTGGATTTGTAATGTAGAATTTACCGTGACAGTGTGGAAGTTGATGGCGATGTGCTCTCAGATTTTGGGGCTGGATAAGAAGGTCACGCAGAGGGAGCTCTTCTACAAGTTGCTCTGCGATTCACCGGATTATTTCTCGTCTCAGTCGCAGGTGAATCGGACTATCCAAGGTGATCACCTTCGCCAGTATCGACTTCAATTTTGTTTCAGCCTTTCAGTACTTTCCTCAAACACATGGAAAGCCGAAAATTGAATTTATACGAGTGCAGATGTGGTGGCATTGCTGCGCTGCAGCCGTTACAGTCTCGGGATCATGGCATCTAGCCGAGGGCTTGTTGCCGGTCGCTTGCAGTTGCAGGTGAATCCACATTGCAATCTGTAAATGTTTACATGTCTCTGGAGAAATCGACTCTATTAACTCTTAATTAATTAGTAGATTAATCATGCAACAGGAGCCAAACCAAGAGGTTGTGGACTGTGCTGCCTGTGGATTTTCGGGGCATAATATCTCTGGGGACTTGAATTCCTTGGAGAAGTTGATGATGAAAACCGATGCGAGGTACATCATTGTGGTGGAGAAGGTACTTTTCTATTGACTTGCTCCGATGTCGACTAAGATTGTGATTGTTCTTCCCCAGCTTCTAAATTTTGCAATAGTTTTTCGCTTATTGGGATGTTTTTAGCATGCAATTTTCCAGCGGTTGGTCGAGGACCGCGTGTTCAACCAAATTCCCAGCATTCTGATCACTGCCAGGGGGTACCCGGATATAGCAACAAGGTAAATTTCCACTTCCTGGAAGCAAATACTCAGAACTCAAGGCTTATAGATTAAGCGGTTAAAAGATTTTCCCCGAGTGCTCGTCGTTCAACTACTTCGGCTGCAATTAAATTCGACTCCCTCTCCCCAATATCGCTTTCCTTTTTGGTTGAAATACCCAATGTCGCTTTTACGAACTAAGTGGGCCGTTGACACTGTTGAATGCAGGATTCTTCTTCACCGGATGAGCAGAGCATTTCCCGACTTGCCAATTTTAGCACTGGTTGACTGGTATGGATGCCCTTTTCTCCGTGTCACTCTCCGGTTTTTAACACTTGCAGTTCTCAGCTTTCAAGTGCTGGATTTTTACTCAAGGAACCCAGCTGGGCTAGCTATTTTATGCACATTCAAGTTTGGAAGCATAGGGATGGGCCTGGAGGCTTACAGATATGGTAATCTGGTTCCCGTTTACCCGCTGCTGAATAACAATTTGTTCTTACGTAGAAAGAAACTTACAAGGTCCATCGGTTTATGGCGTGCTCTAGCTTGCAACGTGAAGTGGTTGGGGCTGCGAGGCGAAGACCTAGAGCTCATACCCGAACAAGCTTTAGTTCCATTGAAACCAAAGGACCTCCAGATTGCTAAGAGCTTGATCTCATCGGAGATCTTGCAGGTTAACTGTTCATCCTGCATCTCGTACAAGTGTATTTTTACGTTACCGAATGATTCAAGTTTTTCGGTACTCGGCTGAAATAGGTTCCGAAAATATCTGGGATTGCAGGAGAATTACAGGGCAGAGCTGACATTGATGGTTGAGAGCGGTCAGAGGGCAGAAATTGAAGCTCTGTATTCTCAAGGTTACGATTACCTGGGGAAGTTCATCGCAAGAAAAATTGTGCAAGCCAGCTACATCTGAACAGAAGAAAACCCAGAACCATCACTGTAGGCTTTGGTTGCATTGTCGCCTTGAGATGGCGACAAAAGAACGAGAATGACGAAACCAAAGCGCTAATAGAAAACTGAATTGCATCTTCTAATTTCAATCAACAATCATAACAATGTGAAAACAACTCTAGAAATAATGTATAAAATAGTCTTATCCTCTCACCGAAATGGAATCAACACAAGCACAAATGACACTTTGATTTTCTTTCAACTGATTACTACAACAGTACTAAGGGCGATCGTTATATGATATTGGTTATAAACTCGACTTATCTGCAATGTGCAGATCACGCTGCTTAAGTCTCAAAATCGGCTAAGGAAAAGAATGACCTCTCAATATTTCTAACAAAATCTTCAGCCCCTCCTCGATGTGAGACTCACATTTTTCCCTTCCACCACGAAAGTTTTGCTGCCTTCCAGCTGCACACACAACCCACAAGTTCATGGCTTGCATAGACAAGACGATACAAAAAAGAAAGACTCCAAATTCGGAAAGAGCATGCATCCTTGCCATTTACTGGTGACTAAGCACCCCCTCAATAACAATGAGATAAACCTAACTTTACGAAGGTCTCAATGCTCTAATAAAAGCATTATATGCCTCGTTTGCTGATTTTGTATTGGATTCGACTAGCCACCGTATTTAATGTATGTTGAAGCAAAAAATGGATGTCAACTTGAAAATCTTGTCCGAGTTTACTTCCATCTCTAATCCATCTTCTACTTTCAATTTGGGCAAGATTTGGAAGACGACATCCATTTCTTGCTTCAAGATGCATGACTAGTGAATTACCCAATCCAATTCAATCCAATACTAACCACCAAACGAGGCCATTCTTAGCTCAAACAATTAAAATAGAGGCCATATTGTGAGAATTCGGTAATGCAACATGGTTCAGATTAAGACAATTCATTTTGCGCTAGGATGAGAATACTGCTTAAAAAAATTTTGGGTGACATACCTTTTGTCTCAAGTAAGCAAGAGCATCTCTCTTTGAAGAAAAGTCGGAGAAAACAGAAGATGAATGTTCATCGATCAAAGCTTTCAACGTTTTCAGCTTCAATGACTCTCCAGATGCCTGGACAAGGAATAGAATTAGTGCTGGAGAAATTCTGAGAATCACAAGTGCAATTTTGGAGGACTCACCTCACGAAGGAGCTGTTTACAAAGCTTTTTCAGCTTCAGTTTTGGTTCGTTGCTACTTTCCATTTTCAAAGATTCATCTCCTT